>QANZ01024563.1:2588-29684 GCA_003254925.1 Chamaecrista fasciculata | reverse complement strand
GATGAACGATGAACTGAGAAATATCAGAGGAAATGAATTATAAATATAAATTACACTTTGGTCCCATGTGGTTTTACCCTTTTTCACTTTGGTACCATGTGGTTTGAAACTTTTCACTTTGGTACCCTGTCGTATTATTTATTAACACTTTGGTACCCTTTGGATATATTTTATAGTTTTAACCATAAAAAAGTTTTAAAAAATTTCATATTGTCGCCAAACCATCTTCAAAAAATTTCAAAATGGTCCCTTGATACATATTATATAGGGACCAATATTATAAATATATTTTTTTTCTGTGTTCAATATGTATTTTACTTATATAAATATCTATATATCTATATATATCTATATATATCTATATAAAGCAGATTACTTTTCACCAAAATTTGCCAGTTGGATCTATTTTTTTTTTTGTCACTACTTTGAAATGAAGTGTTATTCTTTGTAAGTTCGGCAATTTCCGATTTGCTTAGGTCATATCCAAATAGTAAACTCTTTGCGTGCCCTAACGGGCACAGAGATATGTATGTAAAATAAATGAAGGAATAAATCGTTAAATCATAAAAAGAGAGTTCTCAAATAATAACCCTACTCTTATTATTAATTTTGTACTATAGTTTTAAAATGTGGAATTACAGAAAGGGTTTAAGCCATATAATATAGGATATATTATACTATGTAATGATGTCCGCTTAACTCTTTGTTCGGTACACTATACCTATCTGTTTTTTCGTTTTAGTACACATGTAATGTTAAGATCTGAATCGTAATCGTTAATTAATTTTGCAAATTACGCTATGTCACCTAATGTTAATTTATGTAACAGTTTTGTAGACATCATTTTCTCGACATAAATTTAATAATCCTATTGGTGATTTTTGCCCTAATATTTATCTAAATATATTTACCAATTTCTAAAGAACCACCCGTGTATTGACACGGGGTTAAAACTAGTTATTTTTAATTCCCCAGCTTTTTCGTCATCTTCAATCATTTTAGTCTCAAATCTTCAAAATAAAATTATAAAGTGTCCCAAAACTCTTCCAAACATTCTAATTTAATCCTTAAAAGTATTAAAAACCCTAAAACCTAAACCCTAAACTCTAAACCCTAAAATCCTAAATCCTAAAACCCTAAAATCCAAAAATTATAAAGTGTCCTAAAACTCTTTCAAACATTCAAATTTAGTCCTTAAAAGTATTAAAAACCCTAAAACCTAAACCCTAAAACCTTAAAATCCTAAAATTGTAAAGTGTCTCAAAACTCTTCCAAACATTCCAATTTAGTCCTTAAATATATTAAAAACCCTAAAACTTAAACCCTAAACCCCAAACTCTAAACCCTAAAATTATAAACCCTAAAATCTACACCCTAAACCCTAAAAAAATATAATTTGAGTTCATTCATTTGTCAGAATTAACCAAATTCTTATCATCCCAAACATCACTACCTTCACCATCTTCACTAGTCATAATCATAATTCCAGAATCTTCATTATCCCCAACCCTAACTTCACTACTCTCACCTTCTCCAGCGGGATAATAATCTCCCACCACCGCATCATCCGAAACCTCCGTCGTACAGTTCTTGCCGGAGGAATTCGGATCAATCAAAGCCACCACGCTTACCGCCTCTCCTCTGCCGGAAGCTTCGCAAACCACAGGCCATCACTCGGCTTCCGATTCTTGTGCGATCTCAACTGAATCCCCCAAAAACCATGTGCCATCACTCTCCGTTGAATCTCTCGGCTTCCAATTCTTCCAGGGACCAATCTTAAATAATTTGGTCCAATCTGTTGGCTAGCGAACGAGATGATGTTGGTCCCCAATTCAAATAATAGGGATTAAGCCAAAAAAGCGAACTGATGATGTTGGCTCACGAACGAGATAATTTGGTCCCTGGACCAATCTTTCACTCTTCCACCAATCTCTTGGCTCGCAAACGAGATGATGTTGGTCCCCAGATCTGGTCGCATTAACCCCAGATCTGGAACGAGATGATGTTCGTTGGATTTGCAATGATATGAACTGATGTTTGTTGCATTTACCCTCGCTTCTGGCTGATGAATGACGATGATGATGATATGGACTGATGATGAACCGATTTTTTTTTTAATTTTTAGGATTATTTTTTAATTTTTTGATGATGAACTGATGAATGATGATGATGATGATATGAATTGATGATGAACTAGTTTTTTTTAATCAAGAATTGATGAATTGATGAAATTTGTGTAATATTTGGTGATTTCTGGTTTTGGGGTTTGGGGTTTGGAGTGGATGAGAAGATGAAGATGATGAAAGATGAAGATGATGAAGAGGAAAGTAGGATTTAGGGACCAAATTGCAAGAGAGTAGTTTTTTTAGCGGTTTAGGATTTAGGGGTTAGGGTTTAGGGGTTTAGGGTTTTAGATTTTAGGGTTTAGGGTTTAGGATTTTAGAGTTTAGTGTTTTAGGATTTTAGGGTTTAGGGTTTTAGGGTTTTTAATATTTTTAAGGACTAAATTGGAATGTTTGAAAGAGTTTTGTGACACTTTACAATTTTAGGATTTTAGGGTTTTTAATACTTTTAAGGACTAAATTGGAATGTTTGAAGTTGGCCAAAAAAAAATTGGAATGTTTGAAAGAGTTTTGAGACACTTTACAATTTTAGGATTTTAGGGTTTAGGGTTTTGGGTTTAGGGTTTAGAGTTTATGTTTTAGGGTTTTTAATACTTTTAAGGATTAAATTGAAATGTTTGGAAGAGTTTTGGGACACTTTACAATTTTATTTTGAAGATTTAGGACTAAAATGAATGAAGATGATGAAAAAGAGGGGGAATTGAAAATAATGGGATAAAAATGGGTGAGTAAAAATTAAACTTTTTGAAGAAAATGTTTTTTTTTAAGTATTAATGCTTACGTGGCATTTCCTGCACAGTTGGCATTATTTTTTTTTTTTTTTTTTNTTTTTTTTTCAGTTTTCCAACTGCTGACGTGGCACTTAACGTGCCACGTTAGCAGTTAACGGCCACGTCAGTGTGTTGGCTAACGACGACTTCACGAAAGGACTAATTTGACTAACATTAGTAAAATTCGGGGACCTATTTGTCAATTTCCTTAATTCAGGGACCAATCTGTCAGCGAGGCCATAATCCAGGGGACCTATTTGGACGGAAATATACCTCATGACCCTTTTTGTTAACGGAGCAAACCACAGGGACCCTCTCTGACACTTTTTAAATCACATGGACCTTATCTGAAAATGGGTCAAACCACAGGGCCATTTTGTATAATTTACCCTAAAATAATTTATTTTTCTTTAATATTTAAAAATTATTTAACCCGTCTGAAACCCATCCGAACCTGACTGTAATCCGAACCAACCCAAACTCATCGGGTTGTGTGGGTTGACAGGCGGGTTCGGGTGGCAAAAATCCAACCCGCCACTTACTATATGAATCCGCTCACCCACCCGAACCCGATGCTACACACCCCTATTATTGTATGTGTAATAAATGAGGCACGGTGTAAAATGACTAACATGATTGGAGAAGGTTATTTAAACAAACATTATTTTTGATTATAATCTAATTTAATTATATTTTTTTTTGCTAAACTGATTTAATTATAATTGAATCTAATCCAAAGTGAGCCTGAAGGACCATGATTATTGATTATTGAAGATTATAATTTGATTGGGAAGATTATTTAACCAAATATGATTCTATGATTATAATCTGCTTTAATTATAATTGAATCAAATCTAAATTTATATTGAATGAATTGATATTCTTAAAATATTTCAATTATAAAGTACTTTCTCTGTCCCAAAATATCTGCTTTGTTGGAGGATTTTTTTTGTTCCAAAATATTTGATGGTTTAGTAAATTAATTATTTTTTTACCATTTTGTCCCTATTAAAAGTCAAAACTATTGAATTATAGAGAGTAACTAGAAGTAATTTAATGAGGGCAATTTAGTTTTTCAACTCAAATTTCTCTTTATTCTAGAAAAATTAATCATTTTCTTAATATGTGTGTATTTACCTTAAAAAACTTACATTGTGGGACAAGGGGAGTATTTAGTTTCTAGTGATCATTTAGCCCTTAAATTTATATTAATTTTATATTTTTTGCTCATTAAATTTGTATCAAATTAATATTAGGCAAAAGTACTTATTTTGTCCTCAAACTTTACATCAACTGTCAATTTCGTCCCTAAACTTTTTTTGCTGTCAACTTCGTCCCCAAACTTTACACAAACTATCAATTTCATCCCCAATCTTTTTTTGCTGTCAATTTCATCCCCAAACTTTACATCATCTGTCAATGTCGTCCCTGATCTTTCACATTTTCATCAATTTTATCATTTAACTAACTTCTTTTAATAAATTAACGACAAACTGCATCCTGTTTTTTAATTAAAGTTAGGATTTGAATTTCTTTTTCTATCAATTTTACATTATATATTGTTAGCCACATAGATTTTGTCGTCAATATTTGTCTAAAGTAAGAGCAAAGGATAAAATTGACCAAAATGTGAAAGATTAGGGACGAAATTGACAGCAAAAAAATATTGAGGACGAAATTGACAGCATGTGTAAAGTTTGGGGACGAAATTGACAGCAAAGAAAGATTGGGGACAAAATTGATAGCAGGTGTAAAGTTTGAGGACGAAATGAATACTTTTGCGTTAATATTATTTTGTTTCTAAATTTATACTGAATTTTTAGTGTTTGGTCCTAGAATTTAACAAGGGATCAAATCGTTGACAATTTGCAATAATTCAAACATTCCAATTATTTAATTAAATCTGCTTTAATTATTTAACCAAATATGATTCTATGATTATAATCTGCTTCAATAATTTGATTGGGAAGATTATTTAATTCATTCGATATAATTTTAGGATCAAATAATATCTTTTCTCATTTCATTATAAATTTAGTCCGAGAGATTACCGCATAAGAAGTTCTGCGTAAGTCATTAGGGCAGTGATTGGGAATTAAAAAATCGCAGAGAGAGCGAAGTGTGAACTGAAAAACCTACACAGAGGAAATCGAAATCGATTGAAAGAAATTCAAACAAAATCGAAATCGATTGAAAGAAATTCAAACAAAATCGAAATCCTAAGAACAGAGACAATTTGAGAGACTAAGAAAGAGATATATCATATATATATAGAGAGAGAGAGAGGCAGCTACTGAAGTGGGTGCTATGACGGAAATATTCCTATGGCTTTTCACATTTTTCCTAATTTTGGGTCTTCTTTGTCTTCTCGGTTATCAGGTATTGTGAATTCCTATTTTTTGGTTATGAACTTCAGATTCACAATCAATGACCTACTTAGATGTAATTCTATTTCTTTTTTTTTTTTTTTTACCGAATCTTCGTTTGGTAGCTCTCTCGACTGCAATCTTCGTGAACTTGGATTTTGATAAATTATCTTATGCATTCGAAACTAATAAACGTGAGGGTGTTTCAATTATTTCTTGAAGTTCAATAATTTCGATAAAAAGAAACCTTTTTCGATGGATAATCATGCAATGGGCATTGAAGGACACGGGTTTCGATCTTAATTGTAGAAATTTCACTTTGTATTTAGGGAATCTACTGTGTTGGATAATGTATCTGGTGCTCAAAATGTTTAATTTTCCAGTTAATTGCTGGAGATGCTTCTTTTTTCTTCTATTTGTGGCTTGTTCATGTATATGCATATGTAATGTACTATGAAGAATTATGTTACTGTATCCGTGTACTTTATTCAAAACTTTGAAAGAAAGAGTTCAGTTAAAATGCAGCCTTTATCTAATTCTCAATTTCGAAGTATTGATTCATTATTGGTTTTAAGCATGCCTTTAAAAGAAAATATGCATAATTCCACAAAATTTTTTTTTTCTTTTCTTTTCCTTTCTCTTTGTTCAAGATAAGAAATTACTTCCTTTCTTTTAATTGAGTGGGGTTATAATCACAGGATTCTTCTCATAATTATTCAACTTTAGATATTCATCTCTTGCTATTGTTATTTTCAGAAAGATAGGGTAGTAGTGTACCTCCTTTACATCACTGCCTCCTCCCACAGAACTTCACTATTCCTCTCCTATACTTTATACTTTCCTGTTATCACGCCACTCATGCCTTTAAAAAACGCCTTTTCTTTTTTCAATGACTCATATTCATATGGATCGGGCTAGTATGAATTGTATTGATATAGGTGTATTATATGCCTTTTTTTAACTTAAATTGTATTAAATGTTCCTCAATTGTCTAAAGTTTATGGTTATTGGGCCGTCTGGTATGATTATTAACTTTAGAATTGAGATGGCAATCCTAATGAACTTAGGCACAATAGTACTACTACTGAAAGAAATAAAGGATCCAACTTAATTCTTTATAGAGCCAAAATTAAACAAATGAGTAATTGGACCCATCATATTTTTATATTCCATCTGTAATTGGGACAGATCTATTTCCTTATTTACTATTTTACTTATGAAGTTTGAGTTTAACATTCTATATTTTTGTCTTGGCAGCTTATATTATTGGTGGATCTAGAGTTTGATTATATTAACCCTTATGATTCAGCCTCTCGGATAAACCGGGTTATCTTGCCAGAGTTCATCACGCAAGCAGTCTTAACCTTCATCCTTCTTATAACAGGAAATTGGCTTATGTTCTTCTTGTCTCTCCCTTACCTGTATTACAATGTGAGATTGTAAGTTTCTCTTCCCTTAGTTTTTATCAATTCAGTCATTTTTAACTATCTAATCTTGTACATTAACATGGTGGAAATAAAACAGAGAAGATTTTTTTTCCCTCTTCTTTATGTTATATATAAATTCTATTGGATTTAGAAAAATTTCCTCAAGTTCTTTATTCTGAACTTTAATTTAGGGAGCTTTACAAATATAACAATTAAGTTGAAATTGACTCATCTCTAACAACTTATATATAAAAACTTGTTTTCATGTATCCATGCTATAGCGTAATAGTTGATACTCATTACTACCAGGAGTATTTGTATGATAAAATCATAACATGGAAATGATGTAATTCTATGAGTGGTATGCTACATGTAGAATGTGTGAGGAAGTAAGAAAGAGAGTAGAATAAATTCTCAGGAAACTATCTATTCTTGGACTTCAAGGGTCTTATTCTTTGTTTGCTCGGAAATCACTGTACATGGTCCATAAAGTATAAAATGTCCTACAGTATAAAATAAAAAAATCTAATAGATATATGGCTTTTAGCGATCTAGAATATAGATTTCAAGGATTGAATTGTGAAGTAGAGGACGTAGAGTAGGTACACAAATATGGAAAAAGAGAGAGGTTGTTCAATTGTTGTAAGAAGTACCCTGTAGCGACATGTAAATTACGGGGTTTGCAATATCATAAAAGAATCTTCCCCGTAGTCACTCAAAATACACTCTAATCTATAATCAAATCAAAGACCAAATTTCCAGTTTGTGTAACAAGAGATAGCTGTAGCTCCATTGATTAGATTCTTGAATGTTGTAATTGATTCCAGGTATAACCTTGAAACTCTTGACACAACACTTTCTGGACAATACTATATCTTAGTATTGTTGATGAGATATAAAAATTCTGCTGTAATTTCTGGACAATGCAATGAAGCTTATTCTGATGACACCCTCACACACCCACTAAGGGAAACTAGATGAAGGAGGGGGAATGGGTTTGCTGAATGAAATTTTGCCTTCCACTCTCTTGGGGAATTTTTTCTCCTCCAAATTTCCCAAAGCCAGGGAACTTCAAAATATAAAGGCAGGAAAACTTTGGAGGACTTTAATGGGACTTTCATTTACCTTTTGTTATCACCCATCGAAAGAAAACCAAAACCAAAGGCATGTTTGAGAGTTAAGAGTTATGAGGGGAAGAGAAGGGAAAAGATTAATTAGGAAGGTAAGTGAAGGTTAATTCCTCATTTTTCTTCCCTTTGGTTTAGATGTTAATATTTTCTTCAAATGCCCTACCTCGGGGATGCTTTAAATTAGTGAAGGAAGAGGATGATGAAGAATTAATCAAAATTCTTCTATTATCTTCTCAGTCAATATTTATTCTTCCTATCAAGAGAGAGATTTGGGTATGTTTGGTAATTGGTAGTTAAAAGGTGAAGGAATGCAAAGTGATTGAAAAAGGAAGTAGAAGCTTAACTCTTCATTTTTCTTCCATTTGTTAGAATGTTAAGATTTCCTCTAAAGCACCTTAAATTAGTGAAAATAGAGAACAATAGAGGATTTGATTCAACATCTTCCATTATCTTTTCCTCCAACATTTGGTCCACCCTCCCAACTTGGTGGAACTTGAAAATTTAACTGAGGGAGGACTTTGGAAGATTTTGGAAAGTAAGTTCAAGATCCCTTATTATTGCCCCCTCGTGACTTCCAAACTCCCAAATGAAGGAAATGAAACACCTCATTTTCTTTCCTTCCCCTTCTTTATCTTCCATTCAAATAGACCCTAATACTAAAACTTGGAAACATACCTTTAAAAAACATTTTCACTGTTAGATTTTTGTTGATTTTAGATTGCTGTGTGCCAGGACGGAGTAATATTAAAATTCTGAATCAGAAATGATTTGGAGATGGATATAAATTTCACTATAGGCTGTTTTGTCATTCAAGTGCCACGGTCAATGAGGTTGAAAAGTCGTATTCAACAGTGACCTACTGACATTAAAATGGTTTTGCAGCTTTGGTTTTCTTTGATTATTCAGGATGACCATTCCTAGTATTCTGGGTTGGGTGTTTCAACTGTGTCCTTGAAGTCTTTCTTTTTCACCATATTCATCTGTGATTGACATTTTTGTTATAAAAGCAACTTTTATTCATCTGGTCATTGTCATTCTATTTAAGCACAAACTTAAAAAGTTAAACCTTTACAATCATTTCAAAAGTCACAGCTACCTTTTAACTCACAGACACCAAGTTGTTAGCACTAGGCTCCATCTCTTATTCTTTTTTCAAACTTCTTTGTAATGCTATGTTTATGTTTTATCTAGATTAGGAATTCAAATTTTGGATTATGGAATTTCCCATAAATCTCTTTAATATTTTGTCCCTGATGATATAAAATTATAAAATTATATAAAAATTCAAATGCATGTCCATCTTAGCCACGCTTAACTACCATCGCCACTAGGAAATTACTGGATTATCAATAAGCTTGCTTGTGTAAAGATTAGAAATTGAAGAGCAAAAGCTTTGTTTCGAAAACCTAAAAGGCATTCTCTAGACTCACATTAGTATAATTTCCATCATATGACTTTGAAGCTCTTGATCAGGTACATCACAAGACAACATTATGTAGATGTTACTGAAATCTACAATCAGCTGAAGTGGGAAAAACAGAGGCGATTCTTCAAAGTTGGATATCTTATTCTTCTGTTTCTCGCTTCCGTGTTCTGGTACTGTGTCGTAATTCTCATCCGTTTTCCTTAGGTTGTTCTATTTCAACTATTTCAGAAGAAAAGTTGGTGAATATCTTCTCATGATCTCATCTGAATTTCTTTCAGGCTGGTTTGGAGCATCAGCGAGGAAGATGATTAAACTGTTGCTGAATATTTTCTCATCAAAGTTAGTGAAGTCTTATCTGATTAATCAAAATTCTTTCAATGGAGTTACCATTAAGTTACTTCACATGTTTGTATATATATCTCAGAAACTTAAACTCTTGGAATGACGTTTCTGATGAAGAGGTTTATATTACTATTTATCGAATTTACCTTTCCAGTTTACACAATCAGAGGGTAGTCATCAACTGAAGAACTGGAGGCAACTTTTTCACATTTTTTACCTCCAAAATTGGCAATTCATGCATAAACTAATTTAGTGATTCAGAAAGGTCCAAGATTCACCTTTACATGTACAAGTTAACAAGTTCTGATATTTCCTTTCCTTGTTAACGATGATATTGTTTCTTTTATATAAGCTGAAGCTTTGTGAGATGATCAATTTGAATCATCTATAGTGCATTATAGGTAAAGTGCATAGAGAGAAAGGAACAAGTAGAGAGAGAAAGTGAGTCTCACTGACATTTTCTCTCTCTAACCTATTTTTATTTCTCTCAACACTACACCCCCAAAGTACTATAGATGATCCATATTAGTGACGTAATTGAAATTTATGACTTGTACTAGTTTTAGCGTTGTCAGCAATTCAACTCATTATGTCTTGATAGTTTATATTTCAGGTCCTTTGACCGTTCTTCAATTTGACCATTGCTTTTTATTTATGGAGAAAAATTATTATTTGGTCCCTCTAAATCAACATGTCATTTTGTTTTTGCAATTGTCAACTATTTGATCCGTGACAATTTGGTCTTTAAATTTGAACTGATTTTGTACATTTTAGTCCTTGAATTTGTACAAAATTAACATTTTTGGTCCTTGAATTTAACTTAGGTTGTTTTCAATTTTCACCTCTTGATCTTTCTTCTAAAGAATTATGAACCTTACATATACGAGAATTTATCGAGAAAATATATAGATATGTCCATTGAAAGCATTCAACTTGATTAAAGGCTTAGTCACTTTTCAAAGTAATTTTCGAATTTGTCCAGAAAATAGTACCCTGAAAGCTTTCTCTCAAAGCCCTAGTCACTTTTATGGCTTTATGATTCATTTGAGAGTCCATTATAATTCATGTTGCGTTCGGTATATGCTGTTCTGGTTTCTCAAATACATTAAGATCCATTTAACTTATGATCCAAAAAAATGGATCCATTTAACTTAATTACCGGATACTTGATATTGAAATTTATTAAATAGTTGAATCCTATGTATTATGTAATTTCTAAATAGTATAAAATTAAATCAAGGAATCTAAGACTTCAGTTTATTATATATATATATATAATATGGTGTTTAGACAGTTTAATTGTTTACCTACTGCAAGTTCTTCTCTTAAGAGAAGACAATTTGCATTACGATCCCTAAAGTTTTTTTCTTTTTGGAGTGATGGTGTCTCTACTTGTACGAGCTTTTATTTTATCCTATTATCTATATTTTCAATGAAATATATAGCATGTTCTATCAATTGATATATGAGCCATTTGATTTCTAGGAATGATGGAGAGCAAAATGAAGGGAAGAGTTGAGAGTTTACAAAAAACAAGAAAATGGGAAGAGTAGAGAGATTGGAAGTGAAATGGTAGGCCTTAGAGAAGTTGTGGTGAAATTTTGAATATCAAAAGCAAATTCCTAGTTTCTGAAGTTAGCTTGTTTGGTTTAAGAAACATATTTGTTATATAAAGTCAAAAAAATCATTCTTATTCATATTTAAATTATGTTAACTTGAATAACGATAATTTGTGTTTTAAAATTTGATTATTACTAAATGATGATATTAACATGATTAAATAGTTCACTTTTGTGTAAAGTTGCAAAATATCATAAATTCATTTTCGCAAGTTTCAAGAAATATTTATAGAAAATATTTTCAAAGACATTTTCAGTCATATTTCCTACTTTAAGTGAAAATGAAAACATGAAACAACGCAACCAAACAGCCAAAGTTTCATTCATTCACCAAATGGAGTCATATTAGAGGCAAATTAAACAACTTGTGATTACTTTGAGAACAGCCTGCTCTACTCAGTCCTGCAGAATTCAGCATATACTTAATCAGCCGACAAATTCGATTCTCTACATGCCATGTCAGGACCTAACTGCAAACTACAACATCCTCAACTACTACTTCATCCTACAATAATAAAACAGAAAACAAAACCAACACAAAGTTCATAACTTAAACTAACTATGAAAAGATATATAAGTATGTCTCATACCTTTTAATTAAATTCACATTTGACATATTTACATATCTCTACATAGTTAATTTGATTTCACACTTCACAGACCTGAATAAGACCGAGTCTGCCTACGAATCTCTCAGAAATGACCATGAAAACATTTTGTAGACAGCTCAATCAAGATTATGTCAGAAGTGATCAGCTTGATGAAATCAAGATCATTGGGGTGGTCAACAAATTAACTATCAGGCAGGGATATGTTAATATCAGTAGTAGATTTTCTTGAGTTCAGCATGGAGTGCATGTTAACCCAGCTTTCTCGTCGGAAGGCATTGTTGTTGGGAGAACTAAGGGGTGAATTTTGCAGCAAATGCCCATCCATGGCATCATCATTTTCAGAATTTGTCAAGGGCAGAACAGAAGACACTGCAACCGCAACAGGTGTAACAGTTGAAGCCGGAGCGTAATCCGACTTGGGCTTCTTTGGCTTTGGTTCTTGGTGGTTGCTTGGTAGAAAACTTCCCACCACCACCTGATATTATATTATAACACAGGGCATTGCATAATTGATTCAAATGATCCATCATTTTGAAGATATTCATATTTAATATGAGGCAGTATGGGTCAACTCTCTTGATATGAATAACCACAAAATTAACTGGCTAGAGATGACTTCTTTCCAAATGAAATTTCAAAAGAAAAGAAAAAAAAAGTACCATAAAAAAGAGGTAGTTTATGTTGGACTAACATTTCAGAAAGTGTTTCAATAACATAACCCCATTAAAACTCCAAATTTTGTATTAATACATTATCTCTTCTCATTGATTATATTCTTTTTTCCTCTCCTAATCCTTTACTCTATAAAATCATTTTTTTGAGATAAATTGAACAGGACAAAATCGTGACCACTCAAAAAAAAAAAAAAATGGCCTTACTAATGAAAGCAAAACTGGATGAACAACAAATTAGTACTTGAAAAATTGTCAAAACCACTCCACAAAGTTATTTTCTCAAATTGAAACAAATATTATACGCAAATAAACATGCCAAAAATGAACATATTCTCAAACTGGATTAGCCTGGCTTGATCCATGAACATATATGGCAGCAAATGAGATAAGGATACTGGTGTTTACCTGCACGGGACTGGCCGCTATAAGGAGACCGGCAACTCCACCACCAACAACACGCCCGTCCGGGCTCGCCAAAGAGACACTCATCCCCCCAATCCGGCCTCTTGTTCCTTGGCTTTCAGTTGGCATGAATGATCCAGACAAGGACAGTATTTCAAAACGACCCTAGAAGAAAAGTTATGGTTTCAGTAACATGAAACAAAATCAGTCTAGTTGGGGGGCATTTTATAGTACACACCACAGAAGATACAAACTATGAACTGAAGTCATAGGTGAACTTATACAAAACAAGTCATTGGATTTCGGTCATTTTCAGCCAAACCTAGCTACTTTACTTGTCTATGTAGTAGAAGTACTTTCACTCATAGAACCTTAATCAACATTGTCATCATTTTCTCTCCAAAAACCAAAATAGGGAAGTTTTTATTTCTTGGACCTTCAACTACCAAGCACATTATTGCATAATGCATATCAATAACGGTTTAAATGAACTTTGAACATATAGGCATATAGGTGAATCTTAATATATGTCCTTCCCAATCAATCTACATTTCAAAATCTTAATCTATGTCATGTCTAATATTTGATCCTACAATATCTTAATTAAGAAAGTTTGACTACTTGATCAATAAATTAGACTTTTTCATTATTTATTAGGATGATATTAATATGTAAGACAATTAGGAGAATTTTTATAGACATTGGTGATGAAATTGATAGTAAACAAAATTTGAGGGACAAAAACCCTAAACTCTAAGGACAAAAATGACACTTCCCCAAAGAAAAACATAAAACAGTGTTATTTGAAGAAAGAGATGCACATAGAATCTCTTGTCAAGTGATCCCACTTCAGATCAGAATCATCTTTCATTCCCAAAAGTTGCATTCATGCTTCTAATTTATAGAAGTAATAAGTATAAGATCATCAGCATGCACATCTTTTATTCATAAAATTTCTATGCAGCTTCAATTGGCTAGTGAGTATAACAAGGATAAATAGGTTCGATCTTATACTACAATTTCTGGCAATATTAAAAGAGACAACAATTAAATCAACACTACTGTATCTACTTTGGAAGTTAGGGGAATTAAATGAGTAAGTATTTAAATTGGTCCATAAAAGATACAGGTTAATAACTCAATCCTGAAAGTCTAATTTACACCTTTTAATCCCTGAAAGTCATGGAACCA
This sequence comes from Chamaecrista fasciculata, assembly GCA_003254925.1. Classification (NCBI taxonomy): domain Eukaryota; kingdom Viridiplantae; phylum Streptophyta; class Magnoliopsida; order Fabales; family Fabaceae; genus Chamaecrista; species Chamaecrista fasciculata. The sequence goes on along the minus strand of QANZ01024563.1, from coordinate 15,603 downwards.
ATAAATTTTAATTTTTTTTCCCTACAAGTTAATCCCTAAAAAGTAGGCTAAAGGGACAATTGTATTGCCTCTACAACTTTCAAGAACTATAGTGTGTAAACTAGATTTTCAGGGTTTAAGTTGTCAACTCGTATATCTTTTGGAAACCAAGTTTTACATTTTTTCTCAAGAGTGTATATATAAAACCCCATAAAAGAGAAAATGAAAATATTTTTCTCATAAATGTTTCCTATCAAACATATAATTGCAACTTGTAAGTTTATGATTAGAGCAAAAATAAAAATAAACAAAGTTCCTATGAGTCTAGTTAAGAAAATAAAATATTAAATGAGTTCAAGATGGACATTCATTCACTACACATATTAAAAAATTTTAATAAAAGAAAAATGATTATTTATAGGCAAGTTTGGCGATAAATATACAACATATAAGCAAAGACATGATATATTGCTGCACCTCATAGGTCAAAGTACCCCCAGAAGAATCAGGCTGACGAAGTGTCACATTTGAAATTACACCATTAGCAGATAAGATGCATATAGCTCGAGGTCCTTGTTGAGAAAAAGATATAACCTTCATTGTAATGTCCTGCCACAACCAAATATTAACAGAAAAAAAATATGATCTCTTAAACAAGAAGAATTAGCATCACAAAATACAAAATATCTTAGGGAAGGTCTATATAAAGACTTTCTTTTCCATTAAAAGATACTAAAGCTTTTTCTTATTCTTCAAACTTTTAGTTATGAATGTCCATCAAACAGGCTTGCAGATCTAGAATTAAGAAATGAATCATTCAACAAGAAATGAAATAGGTCCTATAAAGAAATCCACGAAGCTTCAAATTGTCCTCTATAAGAATTAATTACAGTTTAGACTTGTGCAAAAGAGAAATGAGTCCTAGTTTTATGTCTACCATAACAAATGCACAAGATCAATTTTACTTACAAGAGAAAAGAGAATTGGTAAATCCTCGAGGACACTATACAACAAGGTGGCTATTTGAAAACAAAATGTCCAAAATATTTATATGAAACCATGCCCAGACAGGTGGAAGCTACCAAAAGATTTGAATTAAACACAAGGATACAAGTTAAAGAAAAATTCAATAGAAATTCAATGATATTATATTTCTCTTTCACCCATCACAGTCTAGCATACCTCACCAGCATTGACAGTGATGATATGGGGCATAAAGTTTGTACCAATAGAACATCCATTCAAGTCACCTACAGAAATAAGAGAAATTTATGTTGACAGACTGAGTTGAAATTCAAGTTTAAGTAACAATGGCTGCGAAAGCAGTCATGTCTTATTCTAAATAAAGGAAAAATCTTAGTAGCTGTGATAAATTTTACATCTAGATCTAATATACGGTAGATAAATTAATAATTACAAAACATGGACTAATTTATTATTCCACAGCAAGACAAACTCATCAAAATCATAACTCATGTGTCATGGAAACAACATCTTTGAATTCAAAACTTTTGATGAAGAAATGCACATGAACTCCGATATTAAGACTTTTAGTCACGTGTGAAGCAAGACTGACATTAGGAAATACAGTTTCTCCTGGTTTCAATTTATAAATTTCACATTATACCTTCCGCACAACAACAATAGGCTTCACGCTTTGTTGTGCAATAAGAATAATTTTTTGAGAAAAAAAAAGTTTGCGTTTAGTTTTGGTGAAATATATAATCTCCAAAGATCTTGTCATCAGCAATTATCATCTGCAAATACTTACAGGAATCTTGGAACACCAACATAGGACACAAGACTTGGGAGTGTTCATTTATAATTTATAGAGTCGCATCATAATCTACTATAACTTAACTGGGGAAATGTGCAAAGATAGAACATGTTGACCTCAATTAATCCATATAACCAACCCCATCTAGTGGGAAAAGGCGTTGATTGTTGTTGTTGTTGTTGCATCATAATTCTATTAGAAAAGTCCCACATTGATTGGACAGAAAGACAGCTTAAGTGTCTACGTTTATAGCTCATAGAAGAAACAATTTTAGTCACTAGACACAGTAACCAATTCTTAATCACTCTCCAGAAAGTATGGACCAAGGACAACCCTCCCTCTTTCCAAATGCTAAAACAGAAATTAAAAATAAATAAATAATATGTTTTGGGAGTTCATGGCTTAGCATCAAATAACTGTCGATTAATCTAGCTAAAAACTGTCACAAAATTATTCATTTTCGTTTGTGCAATAAGAAAACAGATATTAGAACATAATATTTCGATTCTACTATTTGCATTGATGAGGGTTGGTTTTTCAGTTCTTTGTAGCAGAAACTGAGAAACAAGATTATTAATAGCCCATTATTTGCCGCATATCAAGCAAGGCTTGCATTTGGGGCATGCCATAGGAATTGAAGCAGTGTGAATTCAATTCCAAGACAACAATCTCATCAAGAAGACAAGGAACTCACAAACAAAAGGATTTTCTAGGATAATCCCTCTGGCACTCAGTGTCTTGCATCATACGGGCAGGAATGACATATATGTCGATACCAGACACTCAAAAATAAAGGAAAGTGAAAAGCATAACCAACCAAAGGCACAAGAGAAATCTTCCCTCATGCTAGCAAATCAGTTAAGTGCATTTTGACCCACAAAGATCTTCTCTTGAAAATGTGACTCCGAATAAGATCATGAAAAAGGACAATACCTTCCTTAAGTGTTTCCTATGTATACCTTCGCCATCAAGTTCACCCAAAAAATAAGACATGTAACAAAGACTTTTTGCATGTCTAAAAATGGAAGAGAGAGAGAGAGAGAAAGAGAATATAAAGAAAACTTTTTCAAAACCAATTTGACATCCTATAATTGGTGAACCTTATAGCAAATATTTATTGAACCTTACATAAGTTTCTTTCCTTTTAACCATTCATTTTTTTGAAAAAAAAACAATCATTTACACTACATAAATCTATTGAAGAACCTAACAGAAAATACCCAAAAGCTGCACCAATATTTAACAGTTTCAACTTTACATGGACTCAATAGTTTAGAATTTTGAAAGAAAGAAAACCAGGGAATTAATTTTACTATCAGAAATGGAAAGAGACTACAAGTTAAACACATAATATTAGTCCTTTTACCTAGATGGTTCAACCCAACTTTATTGTTAAGCTTGTACTCCATCCCTTTCGGTTTCCCCCGCTTCCCACTTGAAAAGTTATTCGAAGGCGAAGCCGAAGACGAGATTGGCAACGGTGACAAGGCCATAGAAAGTGCCCCATTTGGCCCATACTTTCTCGGTCTACCCCGTTTCTTCTTCATTATCATCTCATCTGATCCCACACTCACTGCAGAAGCACCAACACCAGCTGATCCCAGTGTTCCTTCAGGAACAAGACACTGGCTTGGAGCTTCACTCCTTGGTGCCATGTGATAGGCCAATGGAGCTTTGGCTCCGATCACTGTAACCCCAGAACTTATGCCTTCTCTTGCTTCCATGAATGTATTCAATAATTCCTCCAAAGGCTATATATACAATCAAAATAACATCTGCAGCACCAAAATAGATAAAACAAAATGGAAAGCAAATAGGTTATCAAGCAAAACCTAAGAAGCATAAATACTGACACAAACACGCTAAACTTTTTATATTACATGACACAACATGGTATATATATTGTACTTCTAACAGCAGATATAGAATGAAGAGATAATTAAAGACCTATAAATCTTGATAAAAGCTAAAAAAATTATAATGTGTCAATACTTTTTTATTTGGTATGCCCATATCCAAAAATCCATTTATAGAGCATACTACACCCGTGTCGTATGTGTGTCGCACAGGGACAGTTGGACATTCGGGCACTCTATCCAAATGAAGTGTACATGCTTCATAGAGCGAGACAAAACCATTACAGCAAATCCATCAATGCCTACAATCTTGAAATGCTAAGTAGAAGAAACCCATAGAAGAACTTTCACAAACGATCAAGAAAGAAAACAAATGATAATAACTCTAGATTCACAACTCTAAAATCAATAGTTGAAAACAGCACATGCAGACAACTCTTAAATAAATAAAAAAGAAAAGATGGGTCATTAAGCAAATGTGATTATAAACTAAAATATTATAGCAAATTCATCAATATTTGAAACCTTGAGGATGCTACTAAGGCTAAGAAGAAACACATTAAACAGATTTTACAGTATAAAGGTAGAAAGGAAACCAGAGGACTCAAAGTCATAGTTCAAAACATTAAAGGTTGAAAATCATTAAGAACAGATGAAATTATTTCATGTTGTATCAGAAGTTTTTCAAATACTAAAACCAGAAATTCAGTTAAAGATTTTATATTACAGAGGATTTTTAATATATATATATATATATATATATTTATATAAAAGCAATGTAACCCAAAAAAAATTATTTAACCAACTTGACCAATTTCGACAAGAAATATATGAAAACGAACTAAAAATAACAAATATCAAATAAAACAAAAGATAATAATAATTCATCCAAATTCATACTCAACATTACTCTGAACTTCAAATACAGAAAGTTAGAAGTCGAGTTTATAAAATAATATAATAATATAATATCTGAAAAAAAATATTGAATTTCAAAACGAAACTCCATGTATTTAGGGGAAAAGAGTATCAACATCAGGCTGAGGATATTCTTCACCGTTACATTTCAACAGCCTCTCCCATAATCTCAAAATTCTCAACCCAGAAAAATGGAAATAAAATTGCTAATAAAAAAGGGAAAAATAAAAATATATTTGCTATAAAAAAATAATAATAATACAGCTTACATATTTCAGGAGGTGAAAAGCCAATCTGGTTGGTTTTTCCAAAGCTGCAGGATGAAAATGGGGGAAAAAATGTGAAGCTGAAAAATAAATATACTACACATAAAATTATTCAAGGAGAAAAAACCAATGGGAAAACAAGAAGAAAAAATATAAATAATAATAATAAATAATAAATAACAATAAAGTACTTAAATAGGGAAGATTTTATTTTATTTGAATTAATTGCTAAACCCGATAAATACAATTTGGTTAAGAACATTTTCACGTCCGTGAAGGAAGGACAATTAGAAGTCTCTCTAAGAAATTTAAAACAGTAAAGGCTAATATAGTAATTTCAAAGTAAAGTAATGAGAAAATTTGAAGGAAAAAAAAGTGTTATCCTTTTCCTTTTTCGAATATTAATTTATAATATTTTTCCATTTAAAGCTGACAAGTTGTAGTAAAGCTATGGATTATAGTATTAAAAATCGTACCGGGGCGGTCTGACCGGTGAACCGGAGCCCAGGCCGTTCCGGAGAAATAAAAATACCGGATTGCAGTTGAACCGGTGACTCACCGGTTCAACCGGCGGTCCGACCGGTGAACTGGCGAACTGTGAACCGGTTTGACCCGCCAAAGTTTGCAAAACTACATATTGACCTCAAAAATTTTTCAAAAAATTACAAATTAGTCCCTGGATACATATTATAGATGGACTAAAATGAAAACTTTATAAAAAATAGGGGTCAATATGTAATTTTTACAAAATTTGTTATGGTTAAAATTGCAAAATAGCTCCAAAAGTACTAAAGTGTTTAATATTTACTTTATATTTAAATTATTGCAATATATTAATGTGTATTTAATGAATATGTATATTTGAAAATATTTTTTAAGTAAACCGGCTCAACCGGTTAAACCAGTGACCCAGCGGTTGAACCATTGAACCAGTGACCCGAGCCTTCCACCGATTTGATGGCCGGTGTGATTTTTTGCATTATGCTATCGATGGACATTCCATTGCTGCTGACTTGCTTTTTGCCCTTTTTTTACTTATAAATCAAAGATGATGACACCTTATACTTTGCCCTCGAGTGGCAAATAAATTACAGTAATGCCATGCCGCAAAAATGCTTTTTATTTTATTTTCCAATGTTGAAAAATATTTTAAAATTAATAATATCAGTAATTATAGCTTCTTTTGACAAAATATTGGTCTTTTGGAGGTGTATTAAATTAATTAATCCGTATTTAAATAATCATATATAGCCTCGGAATATTTCAATTATTAATTATTTGATCATTAATGACTATTTAGTCTCTAAATTTAAGGTAATTTTATATTTTTTAACTTTTAAAGTTGTACTAATTTTATAATTTTAAATCTCCATATTTGCACTAAAATAATACTATTTGGTCCCTAAATTTAAACTCGCCTATATTATTTGGTTCTTAAATTTATATTATTTCGTCATTAAATTTGTACTAAATTTATACTTTTGATATCAGAATTTGATTGAAAGACTAAATCGTTGACAATTATAATAATTCAAAGGCCGAGTAATATATTTAATTATTCAGTAACTCATCAGTTGACTCAGTTTAAATTCATGCACTACGTAATAAATTTTGTCTTCTAAATAAAATAATAAATTAAGGCTCAGGCTCAAGGTTTTCATTTAATATTTGTGTTTGGAATAACATATTTTTAGAAAGTTTAAAATACTAATAAATCAAGGTAAAAGATCATCGTAATAATTACTCTTTATTATAAAATTTTCTAGATTTATTGAATTACGGTTTTTTATTAATTAATACTGCATTTAAAAGTTAATCTATTAACTAATATAGAAGTTTTGCCCATCCAATTGAAAAATAGTCGATTCTATGCATCACACGGATATAGAGCTACTCCCTCTGGTTCTATATATTTAATATTTAAAGTATATATATACAGATCAAGAAAATGATTAGCTCACTTAAAATGAAGAGAAAAATAAGATAAAAAAACTAAACTATCCCTATTAAATTACTTAAAAAATGTTTATACATTTATGACTCTACTATATTTAATAGGGGTAGAATGATAAAAAAAAATTAATGTTCTCTTAAATTTATAAATTATCAGATATTTTAAAATAAAAAAAATTCTCCAAATCATCAGATATATAAAAGCAGTGAGAGTGGTTGATAAATAAAAACAGAAAGCATTTATCGAAACTATTTTTCACAACATAAATAAAAAAATTGATCACCTTTTAAAATTAAACTTTACCAAATTACTCCCTCCGTTCCTGAATATCTGCTTTTCTAAAGAACATTTTTTATTCCAAAATATCTGATGTTTTATAACTTCAAGAGAGCATTAATTATTCTTTTACCATTCTATCCCTATTAAATATAGTGGAGTCATAAATGAATAAACATTTTCCAAGTAATTTAATAGGGATAGTTTAGTCTTTTTACCTCATTTTTGTCTTCATTTTAGGTGAACTAATCATTTCCTTGGTCTGTGTATATTTACCTTAAACATCAGATATATAGGAACGGAGGGAGTAATAAATTGTGCATTTAAGTCATGTTTCATTAATTAATTTTTTTTGGGTGAGTGAGTCTTGTTTTATTTTAGTGATAAAAACAACGTCAACTTTTCAGACGAAACGTAACGCGGTAACGTTAAAATTTGTTGATACAATGCGTGACTTTGTATACAAGTTATTTACTTTTATATTATTTTTATATTTTCTATAAATAAACATGGCAAATTGTAAATTTAGTCCCATATTTTTTGCTGAGTTCTCAATTTGGTTTTATATTTTTTTTTGTTGCACTTTTGGTCGCATATCTTTGTAAAATGTTCCAATTTTGTCCCATATCATTTTTGATCTCATATCTTTTGGTTAAGTTGCAAAATTGATCTCACATCTTTACAAAATGATCAACCGTTAGTTGATCCTTTTACAAAGATATGATCACTTTTGCACTTGACCCAAAAATATAAGACCAATTATATAATTGACTCAAAGATATGAGACCAAATTAGAAACTAACTCAAAGATATGAGACCAAATGTGCAACAAAAAAAATATAGGACCAAATTAGAAACTGACTAAAAGATATAGAACCAAATTTACATTTTGACCTATACACATTATTTCTCTTTCTTTCACGAATCACGGGTAAATGAAGTCTTTCCCATCAAGGACCTGCTCCAATTACCTATACCTACATTCACGTGCCTCTTTGTTTTCAAATTCAGGAAATTTTCAGGCCAAAAAAATTTCAGGAAATTGAATTTGCGGGTTATAAAAGTTAATATCACCATCTGCAAGTCAGCATAGATATGACAAGTTATTAATTATCCAAAATTCCAAATTATATTATCATAAATATTTTTGAAAATTAAATAAAAATATAATTATTTTAAAAATCTGAAGGGGGCCCTAATGGTATCACTTTCAAATTTTTTCCACAAATTCTAGCCCATTGTGGGAAATGATCTCATTCAACTAGTTGCCTCCTTTCTCAATCAAATAATCAAACAATCATCACTTTGATTCTTAAAGAAGATATGCAGAATAGTTTCAAGGACTTCAAACCTATCAGCTTATGCAATGTGACATACAAGATTATTTCCAAGGTCCTAACCAATAGATTGCAAGGTATTATTGGTGATCTTATTTCTCCCTTTCAAAATGGCTTTGCTAAAGGAAGAAGTGTCTCTAACAATATTCTGGTGGCCCATGAACTTCTGAGATACATTAGAAGACATAAAAAGGGGTCAAAGTGCAAATTTGGTCCCATATCCTTTGCTAAGTTCCCAATTTGGTCCTGTATTTTTTTTGTTGCACTTTTGGTCTCATATTTTTGCAAAAAGTTCCAATTTGGTTCCATATCTTTTGGTTTAGGTTGCAGAGTTGGTCCCATGTCTTTACAAAAGGATCAATCGTTAATTGATCCTTTTACAAAAATATGGGACCACTTTTGCACCTAACCCAAAGATATAGGACCAATTCTGTAATGAACCCAAAGATATGCGACCAAATATGCAACAAAAAGATATGGGACTAAATTGGGACCTTACGTAAAGATGTGGGACAAAAAATGCAAGAAAAAAAGATATAGGACCAAATTGGGAACTGAACAAAGATATGGGACCAAATTTGCACTTTGGCCTTAAAAAGGAAACCAATTTTGGGCTAGTCTCAAGATTGATCTTTCTAAGGCCTATGATAAGATCTCTTGGAATTTCCTCCGTGAGGTGTTCAAAGAAATAAATTTTCTTGATCTTTGGATTAGATTTGTTTCACAATGTGTTTCAACTACTTCCTTCAGAGTGCAAGTTAATGAAAATCTCACAGATAAATTTCAACCAAGAGTTGGTCTTAGACAAGGTGATCCTTTATCCCCTTACCTCTTTTTTCATTTGCATGAATGTTTTATCCGATTTGTTAGTTAAAACCCAAGAAGAAGGTCTCCTAAAAGGCATTAAAGTGGCTGGCAATGCCCCCTCCATCAACCACCTTATATATGCAGATGATATTATGCTATTTTTTAAGGTTGATCTAGATTCTTGTAACAAGTTCAAGGAAATGTTTGATCATTTTTGGAAAGTTTCTGGACTTGTTGTTAACCCCCTCAAATCTAATATCACTTTTAGTCCTAAAGCCCCTAATCAATTTAAAAAGATTATGTGCAAGGCTTTTAAGTTTAAAATGGTTGATAGTTTCAACAAATACCTTGGGAGTTTTGCAGATGAAAATGCTAGAAGCACGAGGGTCTTTGATGACATCTTTTGTCCCAAGCCAATAGACTCACTTTGGTAAAGTATGTTCTTGCATCTATCGCAGTCTACTAGCTTTTTACTTTGCTCTTTAGGAAAAAAAGCAAAAAAATTTGATCCCATTCTAGCCAATTTGTTTTTTAGGAACCATCATAATCCCAACTCTCCTCAAATGATAGCTTGGAGACAACTCTGTCATCCCAAAAGTATTGGGGGTCTAGTTTTCTGTATATTCAAAGATTTAAACCTCGCTTTCTTGGGAATACAATTTTGGAGGATTCTCAACAATCCTGAGTCCATCCTTTCCAAAATTTATTTTGCAAAATATTGCAGAAATTGGGACACTTTGGAATTCAAAATTAATTCTCAAATTTCTCCTCTTGTAAGACCTATTTGTAAAAGAATCAATTCTATTGTTGCAGATTATAAATGGAGAATTGGAAATGGTCAAAGTGTCAAAATTGGGAGCCATTTGTGGCTCACTCCTCACAATGACCCTGGGGATATCGCAAGGGTCTCCAACCTAATTGATAATAATGGTCAGTAGATTTATAGTAGAGTCATTGGTATTTAAGGTGAAGAAGAAAAGCAGACAAATCATGAGTATTCACCTCCAAACTCAATCTACCTGAGAAGCTTATTTGGAACCGATCCTTTGATGGAAACAATACGGTAAAGTCTACATATAATGCATTTGTTCAAAATAGATATCCTCAATCCCCTACTATTCATGCAAATTGGGATTCCATTTGGAGCAGCAGGATTCATCCCAAACTCCAACTCTTTAGCTAGAGATGCATTCACAAGGGACTTTCCCTAGGATATAACCTGTTAGAAAGGAATTTCAAAATTGAAGGACATTGTCCTTGCTGCGGAAATGAAGAGGAAAGTGATACTCATTTATTCTTGCAGTGTCCTATGACTAGAGCAGCCTGGTGTGCATCTTCTTTGTCAATGAGAAGTGGTGACTTTCCTCAAAACACCTTCCATAACTGTTCATAGAGATCATAAGAGGATTGGATTATAGTAGTGATTTTTTACTACCTTTCAATAGATGATCTGGTTTTGTTGGGCTATCTACTTTCACAGGAATGAAGTCCTTTTTCGGAATGTTCCCCTGACCCTCTCACTATTGTGAACATCTGGCAAAAAGAGGTTATGAAGAATAAACACTTTGATTTGGTTGCTGACAACCTTCTAATACCAAGACCAATCATTTGTTTTGTATCCCATATAAGCTCAAGCTTGCCAGTTTCAGCTCAAAAGATATCTTCTTTGCTTGGAGAAAATTCAAAAGTAAACATAAGAACATTTTTGTTGCTTTCAATTTCGTCCAGGACAACCACTCCCTCTTGTTTTAAATTTGTGAATTTGGCAAGATAAATATCAAGCATTCAATTCTCAAAGGAATGAGGAGCTGCTAAAGACTGCCAAGGTGCTTAGAAGATATGAAGTGAATCTCATTTGCCAAAAGGGTTTTATGACAAGAGGAAAATTTCAATGGCATGATGCTGACATGGAAATAATCAAACAAGATATCCTTTTCATGATGTATGAGAAGGAGAATAACTGGAAGTTTTCCTTGGTCAGCCACAATCTGAACATTCAAGATCTGTGGCCTTAGATTGTTGACTATATCAAGGGCACTTGTTGCTTCTTTTAATTTCTTTCCTTTTATTATGTTGTTGTTCTTAAGTCAGAAAAAAAAACTCTCTTGGTATTAAAACCTGGACTCTCAGAATCACCAAAGAAACAATTTATATGTTTATATATTATCATTTTTAAATATAAGAAAATGAGTTTTCTCTTTCCACTGTACCAATAACGTATTATTCTTGCATCTCCTGAATTATCTCTCAACCTTCCACTTTTTCCCTACCAATGTCGTTGCTCCCCTCCCCTACCCAAAAGCAGTCAAAACAATCATCACAGTTTACCATCCTCCATTAGCATAGCACACCTGGTACGTATTCTCCCACCACATCCTACAAACAACTTTTCTTATACCTTCACACTCCTCTTGGTTTAGCTTTCACCATGCCTATAGTAGTTGGAGACACCAATAAAATAGGAAGATTTAAAGCAATGAAAAATGACAAGTGAATAAAAATAAGGACCAAATTGATATTAAAATTCAATTAACTAAAAAGCATTAAAACATATTTATGAAACTAAATTATAAAAACACCTAACCAGGTTGTGTATCGAAATGGAGTCTCAATAGTTAATCATTGACAAAATATTTTACTCTCTCAAGTTCACTTAGCTTGATAGAAAATCAGATTCCATCAATATCTCACAAAAATCATAAGTCGGAAACGTCCTATCTTCATATGCCTCAAACTCTTAAGCAAACGACTCTCAAGTTCAAGAACAATCAAAACAAGAGATGAACTAAGCCAAATTCAACTAGGTCTCAGTGGTTGTAGCTAAATCAGATATCCTTTCCTACACTTTGAAAATAGAAATAAAGTAAATCTACTCTCAAAGCATGTGTCACTACTCTAAACATCAAACAATTACGGAATTGAGTCTAGATAACAAGATTCAACAAGAATGAAAAATAATTAGGAGCCCTCTAACATAATCCATCCAAGAGAATCATAATTAAAATAAGAGAAATAATCAAAACTCAAGAAAAGTAGAATTTCATTAAGCTCAAAAATATAGTCTCATAACATAATCAACTCCAAGTCTTTACACAACCTAGTTAGATAACTACTACAAAATTAAAGCTAAGAGGAAGAAGAAAAATATCAAATCTGAAAAGAAAAGAAGAAGATGGCTGCTGGGACTTCAAAACCCTCCTTGAGCTGCTGCCAAAAGCTCCTATGCGACCTTGCTGCCTCCCTCGTGTGTGTGTGTGTATGTTATATATATATATATGTTGGAGATTGTGCCCTAGGGCCAATCGTTTTTTCTTATGTTAAATATGTTATGAACATATTATTAATTTATGGAAGATAAATTAATGTGTTGTCATATTATTAGCATGTTTACTATGATGACATCCATGATTAATTATGAGATAATTAATCTAAACTTGTCCCTGGTCGATTATTTTTGTGGGACCAAAAATGAACTAAGACCAGCATGACCTCGGTGCATGAGATGCACGCACTAGATGCTGGGACGAGAGTCATGGTGCAATTACGTAAGGTGGTTACGAATTGCTGGACTGACCCGGAGAGTCCTGCATGGGTTTAGTCATCAGCTAGTCTCTCCTAGTACGCCTGTAGCGATGCCTTTGACCTGAGGTCAATGACTATTTCGGCGTTGCAGTTGTCAGTCTTTGGCTTAGTCTAACGCTGCCCGTAACAGGGTAGTTATACGGGCTGAGTACGGGTCTGATTGATTGCATAGCTGTGGAATGTGGATTGGCCGAAATGGGATTTTGTCCCTCATTAGATGAGAGATATCTAACTGGCGCCCTCGATGAGTCTGTCCAGGAAAA
>QANZ01024542.1:1533-17701 GCA_003254925.1 Chamaecrista fasciculata | reverse complement strand
ATAACTCACAACACAGATCAATTCTTAGTCAGACTAAGAATTTCGCCTAGAGCTCTATAGAGAGTGAGAAAATCGCCAATCCCAATCAATCTTGATAATCAAGAACACTTCTTGATTATTCAAGAACCATAGATATAGTTCCCGTTTTCACTTGGGAAGAAGTGAAGGAGGCTAGCACCTAGGCATCTGCCAAACTGCTCGTGTGGATTACTGGTAGAGGAAGGACACTCTGTGGACTTCTCAAATTCGCGAATACGATAAGTCACCGATCAAAACTAGGTAAACATCCTCTCTAATCTGGTATAAACATAGTTAGTGGATCCTGGAAGGAATCACAGAGATAGCCTTTTAGTTTATTTTGCGTTTTAGTCCAAAAATTTTATATTTCTTCCGCTGCGCTCCCTCTGTGATTTCCCAACAGCCTATTCCATTATTACTCGTGTTGAAAGACAACGTAATGATGCTATGCCTAGCATTATCACTGGTGAGTCAAGTGCATTGGCTGTGCAACAGAAATACAGTAACAAGAATTTTGCTAAGAAAGATGCAGGTAAAAAGGGTGATAGATTCTGTGCTTACTGTAGCAAGACGGGTCATCTGGAGGATGCTTGCTTCAAGAAGAATGGGTACCCTGACTGGTTTAAGGAATACCAGAATCAGAAACCAAGGAGAGGGCAGAGTTATACCAATAATGTGAATACTGACTCTGATGTGATGCAGGATGGAAAAAGCAATGATAGTGGCAACATAGCAGAACTGGTGCATAAGGAGATGCAGAAATACTTGAAGGGAAAGGAACCAGTTGATAACACTGCAGGTGATACTAGTTGCTTCGTTGACTTCTCAGGTATCATTGATACCCATACTGATACAGATATTGATATAAATAGAAATGTGGACTGGATTATTGACTCAGGAGCTTCTAATCATATATCTGGAGATTTGTCTTTGTTTTCTCAATTAAGGGAAATTAATTACATGCACACAGTGACTTTACCAGATGGAACTGTGAAATATGTGAAACAAATGGGCAACATAGTGCTCAACTTTAGACTTTTACTCAAGGATGTTCTTTACATTCCAGAGTTTAAATACAATCTTATGTCAGTTCAGAGATTGGCTATGAGTGGTGGTTTGGATTTTATTTTCACCACTTCTGAATGTGTCATGCAGGACCATTTGAGTAAGAGAGTTGTTGCTAAGGGGGTAACAAGAAAGGGATTATACTTTCTGAAGAAGGATGAGAATGCAGATAGGTGTCACGTAGCTTGTAATACAATAGATCAGAAGGTGTACTGGCATGAAAGACTTGGTCATCCTGGACAAGCTGCTTTGACTAAACTGAATTTTCCCACAAATAACCCTGATGTTGCCTGTGATGTATGCCATTCGGCTAAACAAACTAGAAATGTATTTGGTTTAAGTACTATCAATACTACTAGAATTTTTGAATTACTACACATGGATGTTTGGGGTCCTTATAGTGTAGTTTCTATTTCTGGATCTAAGTATTTTTTGACTATTGTGGATGATTTCTCCATGGCTGTATGGGTGTTTTTAATGCAAGCTAAGAGTCAAGTGGTCAGTATCATTGATAAGTTTCTGTCATATGCCAAAACTCAGTTTGACTCACATGTTAAAATTATTAGAACTGATAATGGGGGGGAGTTTGTTGGATATGAATGTCAGAATTTGTTGCAATCTCGGGGTATTTTACACCAAAGAACTTGCCCCTATACACCCCAACAGAATGGGGTAGTAGAGAGGAAACACAGACATGTTATTCAGGTTGCTCGAGCCTTGTTACATCATGCTTGTTTACCTCAGCGTTTTTGGGGTGAAGCAGTTCTTACTGCTGCACATCTAATTAACAGACTTCCTTCTGCAATTTTAAAGTGGAAATGCCCCTTTCAAATCCTCACTAATAAAATCCCAGATTATACAAAGTTGAGAGTGTTTGGCTGCCTATGCTATGCTGTCAATTTAGATCCTTACAAGAAGAAATTCGACTCTCGGGCAAGGAAATGCATTTTCTTAGGATATGTACCCAATTGCAAAGGATACAAGGTTTATGAGTTAAGTTCTAAGAAATGTTTTATTTCCAGGGATGTAGAATTTTATGAGGGTGTTTTTCCTTACAAAATTTTGCCTACGAATGAACATGAAGCTACACCTTTACCTCTCCCTGTGGATGATTTAACACCATATGATTTTTCTGTACCTTCCAAAGACATTACAGCTACAGATGAACAGCTTACTGAAGTTTCAGTGCAAGATGACATTCCTAATGTTTCTACAGAAATGGTTCCAGAATCTGTTCCTTTACCTGCTCAACTTCGCAGAAGTACAAGAGAGAAGAAACCTTCTTTTTGGCTTGAAAATTATGTTCATTGTGCCATTACTAAGCCCACTAATCATACTCCTCTTGCATATCCCTTTGTTCCACTAAATAATTTTTCTACTGACTATGTTAATTCTCTATGTGCCATGTCTCAACACAGAGAACCACAATCCTATACAAAAGCAAGCAAGTCTCTAGATTGGCAACTGGCCATGCAGAAGGAGCTTGATGCCTTAGAAAAGAATCAAACTTGGGAGATGGTAGATATACCTGTTGGAAAGAGACCCATAGGCTGCAAATGGGTGTATAAAGTAAAGCTAAAGGCAGATGGCACAGTAGAGAGATTCAAGGCTCGTTTGGTTGCGAAGGGTTATAACCAGGTTGAAGGAGTTGATTTCAGTGATAGCTTCTCACCTGTAGCTAAGAACGTCACAGTGAGGTTATTACTTGCATTAGTAGCTCATCATGGGTGGTTATTGCATCAATTTGATGTCAATAATGCGTTTCTCCATGGATATCTTGATGAAGAAATATATATGCAGCCTCCACCAGGGTATAATGCAGAGGAAGGTCAAGTTTGCAAGCTCAAGCGAAGCTTGTATGGCCAGAAACAAGCTTCACGTCAATGGAATATCGAGCTTACAAAACAATTACAGAAGATTGGGTTTGTCCAGTCAACTCATGATCATTGTTTATTCACTAGGGGGACTGGTATGAACTTTATAATTCTGTTAATCTATGTTGATGATATTTTAGTTGCTGGTTCGACTTTAAATGCTATCACTGAGGTTAAGAATTTTCTGCATGATATCTTCACTATTAAAGACTTGGGAGAGGCAAAATTCTTTTTGGGCCTTGAGATTGCTAGGTCTGCTGCTGGACTATATATCAACCAGCGCAAATACACATTAGATTTAATAGAGGATGCTGGTATGATGGGATCTAAACCAGCTCCTACTCCCATGATCAGGAATATTAAATTTCAGACTTCTGAGGCATCAAAATTGGATGATCCAGAGAAATATCGAAGGCTTATAGGGAGACTGCTGTATCTAGGCTTCACTAGACCCGACATTACTTATGCCACGCAACAGTTGAGTCAGTTTCTTCATGAGCCTCATCAGTGCCATTGGAATGCAGCACTCTATATACTACGATATTTGAAAAATGAGCCTTCCAAAGGCTTGTTCTATCCTGTTAAAACCGAGTCAGATTCTGCATTATTGATTGAGGCATACTGTGATGCAGACTGGGCTGCATGCCCCGATACTCGACGCTCAATTACAGGCTACTGTGTGTTTCTTGGAGGGAGTTTAGTCTCTTGGAAAACCAAGAAACAGGTCACTATTTCCAGAAGTTCAGCAGAAGCAGAGTATCGAAGTATGTCTACCACTGTTTGTGAACTTCTGTGGATTCATTACATACTTGCTGATATGCAACAAGTAGTTCCTACTCCCATTTCCATGTGGTGTGACAGTCAAGCTGCACTTCATATCATGGCTAATCCAGTGTTCCATGAACGCACTAAACACTTGGATATTGATTGTCACTTGGTGCGTGAGCAATACAAGCGGGGATTTGTTACACCACAGTACATTTCAACACATCATCAATTGGCAGACTTGTTTACCAAGGCACTCCCAGGACCTAAATTTTCTGAACTTATCGCCAAGTTGGGTCTGTTGAATTTTCACCAGCCTCCAACTTGAAGGGGGGGTGTTAAGATTATTAATCTTTTATCATCTTTTCCACGTGTATATTCCTCATTGGTTTATTTTTCCTGTACAGGTGTCTTTAGGGGATAGGATGTGCTGTAAATATTTTTTCTGTTTCTGATAGCTAGAGGCCGTTAGGAATTTGTTAGATTTTATTCTTCTAGACTTTTCTTGATTTGTACAGCTGTATTTTCCCTTACAGGATTCTTTCTGTATATAGCAGGCTCCTGAAATCAATGAGAATTGATCTGAGCATTATTCATTTTGCCTTGTCTACACCTTACGATTTGGTCTGTTTTAATTGACAAGGCATAACTTTCTAAATTTGCGCATTTGGCCTGTATTTGTTTTCCACTTCTTTGTACATGATACCGAAGAAAAAGGTCATATAAGCTAGAATATACACAATGGAAAATTGGATTGAACAAAATGGTCTAGTGCAGAGAACAGGAAGTTGATTTTCAGCCTGGCTTCTGCATACTTAAGGTTATCTTATTTTAAATCAAAATAATTTAAATACCTATATATTTTATTTGATTTTTGTTTTGGCTAATATTAAATGATGATATTAATATGTTCAAAAGGGGGGTGGGGGATCCTAATATGGCATCTGGAATTGATTTTTCTTATTTTCCAAAGAACTCTGAGAATCTGAAATTGTCAGTAGTGTTTTGTATTTAATAAAGAAGGAAATATCTTATGTCTGAGTTACTTGTGATAATTCTATTAAATATTAATCAATCTTGACATTTTAGGTCGAGTTTGAAAATGGATGAATCGGACTGCGATCATGCATAATTCCTTAATTATCGAAATGATTCATATGTCCATCTTTTCCTCTTTTTTTGTTGCACCTCCTCGTCTGATTCTTATATTGATTGATGAATACTGCTGGGCAAATGTAGGAAGGAATTGGCTTGATATTATTCTATATAAATCAAAAGAAAAATTCTGGACTCTGTTAAGGGAACAAATACTTCAAATGCTATACATAATTGACAAAAAAAGCACTTTGTTTTACTTATTGAGTAGCTATAAAAACACTCAATGGGACAAAACTGACAAGCAATTAAGAATTCTTTATAATGAAATTCTATTAATCTTTATAGTAAGCTATCAGAAGTCCAATTTCATCTATTAACTTGAAAATAAGTAAATACAAACTGATAAAGCTCAAGCATGAAGTTATGCTAAATAACTCAGAACACAATTATGATAAACCCTTTGATTTTAACCTGTATCATACTATAGCAACCTTTAGCAGTTATAAAAATTAAATTGCAGTTCTCTAGTCTATTTTCTCAATTTTGTGAACTAGAAAAGAATTATTTTTTATGACTTCTTTTCACTGTGATATTGTTTTAGTGGATAACCATTCCTTCTCATTTGTTTTTTTCTTGGATTTGCCTCATATGAGAGAAGAACTCGACATTATTATGTGATAATAGAAATAGTAGACCCCAATTAGTATGTGGAGCCCTATATTTTGTGTCTCTTCACTTGATACAATGCTAGTTATCTCCTCTTGTGAGAGGATGGAAATTTATCTTTCTTCCTCTTACTAAAATTATTCTTCCTATGCAGTCTTTTTCAGTTGTACCCTCAAAGTTTTTTTTGGTTAATTGCACCCCCAAAGTATGGGGTCAATTTCAGTTATACCCTCAGTTTTTTTGAGTCAATTATACTCCCAATCTTTTCCTTTTTGTATCAATTATACCCCAAATCTTTTCTTTTTTGTGTCAATTGTACCCCCAAATTGGGGGGTATTTGGGGTACAACTGAAAATGACCGCATACTTTGGGGGTACCAATAATACTTTTGCCATTATTCTTTTATCAAACTGAGAAAATAAGATTCTTTATATAAAAGATATTTATCTACTTTAAGTACTAAGATTATTCTGCAAATAATTTTCTTGCTGTTTTATTGACTAGTGTGCTTGCTATAATTTGTTTTTCCAGAACAACACAGCTTATCATGACATACATCATCAACTACAAGGGTTGAAATATAATTATTCTCAACCATTCTTTCCCATATGGGATAAACTTCTTGGGACATTCATGCCATACAATCTTGTGAAACGACCTGAGGGGGGTTTTGAGGCAAGGGCTGTGAAGGACTAGTTAGGTTATAAAAGGGTACTTAGGGTTTAATCTATGTCTCAAGGTTTAAGTATAGAAATATTTCCTAATTGATTGGTCGCTTCACAGTTTTGTTATTGTTTTTTTTTTTTGTTCATTTTGTTAGGGAAGCTTTCCCAATTTAACAAAGTTCCATATATTAGCATAACTGATATGGTTACAGAGATTTTCTTCATCATGATGGCATGGCTTTGATGTACGTAATTATTAGAAATTTGGAGTTGCTAAAGAAGTATCAAGTTGTCATACTACGAATTTTGTAATTTAAAAATTGCTAATTGACACATATTCTTTTAATTGGTATGGTTATGTTATAGTAGATTCAAGTTATAGTATGTCTTTGTCCATTTATTCATTGCTAAACAATTTCGCTAGTTTAGTTCAGTTCCAAAGTTTCAATGGATTCTTACAGCTTTAAGCTCTGATGAAGTTAATGTCTAATTTTCGTCACAAAATGCAATGTGATTCTATATTCTCATTTCATAACTAATGTACTACTTCATCAAATAATTTTATAGTGTTTAATGTCATAAATGCAATTATCTAAGATTACTTGCATGTTTATTATTAGGTTTACCACCAAAACATAATTCGCAGAACAAGGCACTCTTACAGCTATAGGAATAGTTTTGGAATTCTGCTATTCTGCTTTGACTCATTCTGATTTCAATTTACATGCAAACAAAATCAGCTGTACTCTCTGAGGGATTGAATTGCCCCCTTTCTTTACTTGTATTTTCAATTCGAGCAAAACTTTGGTACAATTTTCAAATACTAGCTATCAATGTTTTCAATCAAAATGTTTATAATTTTTACAGGTCAAAACTTCAAATTAGTCCGAAATGTATGAGGTATGTTTTAATTAGTCCTAAATGTTTTATTTATTTCAAATTGGTTTTACATGTTTTAATAATTTCCCAGATCTAGGATGCAATTTGACTTTATTTACTACTGGTCGGTCTCAATTGGGCAACGAAAGAATTCTTTTAAGAGTTAATACATGATTTCGAACTCGTCGGATTTAGATTTGAAATGCGATAGATATAATTAGTTTTGCTTATTTAACTATGAATTGAGCAACCCACTTTTGGGACCCGATTTGACATCTTTTCTTGACAACCACAATTAGATTAAGAAAACGCTCGTCAAAAGCAACTCATAACTTTAAATTCATCGCATTTTTCAACTTGAAACAAGATATATGACCACATTTATTAGTTTGAAATTGATTTGAGAAATTATAGAAACATGTAAGATCAATCTGAAACAAATGAAACATTTATGACTAATTTAAAATATACCCCATACATTTGAGACCAATTTGAGATTTTGACCTATTTCTTTTATAATTTAACACTACAAGATTGCTTTTCTTAAAGAATAAAGAATATTACTTCACATATTAGATTTTTATTTAAAAAATAGTTATAAACATCGAAAAGATTTTACCTAAATTTTGTCAGATCATGCTTGAGGTGAGACTGAACTTAAAAATACACAAATAATGAGCCACCAGCCTAAACAAGCAGAGAAAACAAACTCATAATGCCACACCATGTATTGAATTAATGGCACATCAGCTCTCAGGCATTTTCATCTGTGCCACTTCGGGTGGTGGTCGTAGTTTGCAAACCATTTCTCTCGTCTTCCCAAAGTATACCTGTGACATATGTTATTGATTAGCTAATTGGCCATATAGTGATGCAAATACTGTTTTTAAATTTTAAATGGCGAAAGGACATTTTTTTGTCCCCAAACTTTACGTCTACTGTCAATTTCGTCTTCAATCTTTTCTTTTCCGCGGTTCCTACTGGTTTACATTTTGGTCAGGTTTATCCTTTGACTAACTTCTTTCAATAAACTAACGACAGATTTAAAAATTAAGATTTGAAAATTGATAACTTCCCTCAAGAGACAAGACAACCAAATCTTCAGTCACATTCCTACCTCCTCCAAAATAAGCAAAAGAAAGTAGAGAAACATAGATGTGAAGTTGAATGCTAGAGAAGAAAAGCACCTGATCTAGTGAATTCCTTAGCTTACTTTCCATTTCTTCAATCATTCTTCCCATGTTACAGATATGACCCTCAGCAACTGATAGCCTCATGTTCATCTGCAATATAACAAAAGAATATATAAAATTTAGGGTGAAAACCTAAAATGAAAAACAACCATATCTATGAAGCTTTCGTACTTCTAAAATCAAGCCATAACGGTACTAGGGATGGTAATTTAGACGGGTATCTAAGGTACCCGTCCAAATCTACTCATAAGAGATATCTGGTTCGTCGGATACTGGATTTTGGATAGAGTACGGGTAGTCAAAAATTAAAAATTAAAAATTATCAGGTAGATATGGGTAATTACTTAAACTAATTAAAATCTGTCTGAATGAACAGATAGTTATGGTACTCAGTATCTAATACCCTATAATATAAATATTTTATATATTTTTTAATTATTATATTATTATTATTTTATTTTAGTGAACGGATATTGTGTATCGAATATCAAATATATCTTATTTTTGAATTAGGATATCCTATTCATATCCATTATTTTTAAATATTTTGGATATTTTGAATACCCGTCAGATACCAGGTATAGAATAGAGTACAAATACAAATATTAATTTATCGGATATGAATGGCGTACAAGTATCGGAAATGATAAACGGATACGGATACAGACACAGATAGTGATAAAACCACCAGGTATCCTACTTTTGCCATCCCTAAACAGTAGCTCTTTGGGTACTCCAAAATATATATCATAAAGGGTTTTATATAATGAAAAAATTGATTTATGGATATAGATGGCCATTAATATATATATATATATACATACATATCTTGGTTAACTATAAGTGTGCCTTCAAGCTTTTAACTTCTTAGTCTTAAAGATAAGAAATTAACTAATATTATCTCTTCAATTATAATAAAAATCAATACATAGCTAGTTTGATGTCATATTATTATAGTTTTCTGTACTAGTGCAATATGGACTTTAAGATCATATTTAGAAACTTGTTATTTTGATTGATTATATATGATCGGAGATTCATTATCTGTTTTTATTGTTGTTAGTATTATTTTTCCATTACAAGATATTCTTCATTTACCTACTATTTATCATCATACATATACACTAATATCTTGAAAAAATAAATGCATTTCTTACTCATACCTGCACCCTATTGGTAAATTACAGTTCCCTCGTGGTTTTTTTTTGTAATCAGAAGGCCACCTAACGGTATTACAAGACTTAATTTTACTAGAAATAATCATTTAAGTTAAAATGATAATTAATTTCATAACTAAACGCATGCTTTACTTGAACAATTTCATAGTCTTATAAAGCTATTCTTGAAACTAAGTTGATATGCAGGTAAGACTCCTGGACTTACATTTATGAATATAGATGGCCATTCCAAGCAAATAATAACCAAAAAAATTTTCTTACAATTCCAATACGTGTTAAAAAATTATTTGTTATGATAGATGATAATCCTATCAAAAACTATATAGTAGAAGATCATATACTAGATATGGAAAATAATCTGTATAGAAAGTATTTTGGTTGGAGAGTTTTAAAAATTGTCTTAGAAACAAAGGGGATTTTGAGGCTTGGATTGATCACCGACTATTATTTTAAGCTTCATCAAGAAACCAACCCAATACCTATCCAATCAAAATTTGAAATTGTCCAATTAAACCTAACAATAGTCTTAGAACTCTCTAAAAATATTCCAGATATAAGCGAAGCAAATATTTAATAGTAATACTATTCATTGTTTTGTCACTCATGTCATTATTTTCATTCAAATCTAAATGTAAATTATCACAAGGTGGTGAAGTGGTTGTTGGACAAATTCTAAGGGTGTTGAATGACACTTTAGGAGACAATGATATTATGCCTAACTATTGTGGGGCAAACTGTATTTTATCCAGAAAGAATATGGAACTCAGTAAGCACTTTGTTTATTAGAAGGTACCTCTCGTCTAATTGATCCAGTCAAACTGAAAGTTCCAGATGACTCATTTTTAGTTGTTAAAGACAGCATCACTGTACTGGTTAAACGATAATTTGTCACTTCTGCTTCATATGGTCCAACCTGAATTAACACACAAGAAGAAAAAAATAATAACAGTAAAAGTTCAGCATGACTAGAAAAGACTACAAAACATCTTGCAAGACAAGAAATTAGAGACGATTATGGATGATCAAAATACCCATATCCAATGGGGACCCTGAAATTTACTCTATGGGTATGGGTCTAGACCCGGACCCATCTTTAATGAGTCCGAGTCCGGGTATGGTGGTACCGTACCCGTACCCTACCCATATACCCATTAGTAATAATAAATATATTTTTATATATAAAAATAACACTTTTTATTGAAAAAATATTAGTGCTTTTATAAATATTGAAATATTTTATTAATGCATTCATATTTATGGTTTATTTTTTTATTTTTAGTAGTTGTAGATGTATAAAGTTGGATGAATATAAATTTTATATTAACAAAAAAATAGTTTATTTTAAAATTTTTCCGGGTCCGAGTATGGGATTAGACTACCCAACGAGTATGAGTATGGGAATTGATTTTGATATCCGCTCACATACGGATCTAGGTCTGAATATCATAGTACCCTACACATAATCATCCCTAGAGACGATAGCCCAAATGTAGGGACGTTGTACCAAGTCTTCCTAGCAAAGAGAATACCTCTATAACATGAATAGCATCCCATGCTCCTTCCTCTAGATAGCCCCGTTTTCCTTGCCCTGTCTTTGAACCATCTTTAATCATAATGAAAATATCATATTAGAAAATAGTCATAAGTTTGGTCTAATTAGTACGTTCAAATAATAGGCTGACCTTTCTTAATTAAAAAGCAAGCTACGAAACCTTCACTGTCATCTTCCCACATGTAAACTGATGAAATACCGCCTTCATAATATCTATGACATTATCCATTAAAGAATTATTTAGTACAAAAAAATAAATATATATATAGATCAATAGCATAAACAGAACACAAGATGATTCAACTTCAAAGAGGGATTATGAAACAAACTACTAGAAAAAGATTTTAATAAGACGACTGAAAATCACAGAAGCTGAAAAGATCAAGTAAGTCAAGGACCTCACTGGTCACAATATACTGCAAATATTTCATTTGCGTCAAGTTCCAGTTTCCTTAAATCTAAAGAAGGGAGGGACCCATCTTCCAATGGAGGATAGTATTTATTTGACCATGGTGATCTGCACAAATATACAGTAAAACAATCAGACTTACATATTAATAGAGGAAAAAAGGAAAAAGGAGATATTCAGAAGAAAGTAAATTTATGACTTGTTCTATTATATTTTGGTAGCAATAAACATACATCCTGATCCCCATTCTAAGATAAATTTCTTGAAAAAATATGATATGATCTTTATCAACATGCCTCTCAATTTCGTTTAATGACTAAGGTAAAAGTCCATATAGCTCAACCTCAAAAGATAAACAATACGGGGCTAAAGTATAACATTCAGCAGCATATTCCTAGATCAGGGCCCAAAAAAAATATATCATTTACCGCATTATACAATAAAATGGCACTTCCTTATTGAGAATATACACCTAATTTCAAAATTTAAACCATCTGAAAAATCATTCACCTGCCTGCAACTTTTTTCAGAGTCAATAATAAATAGGCAATCAGAGCTCCCATGGTTAGAATATTCTTGTCTCTAAATTTTGAGGCAAATCTCAAATTTGTTCCCAAAATATTTTTTATCTCAATTTAATTCTTAAACTTATAATTCCTACCAAAATGAAGCATAGAACCTTTAGAACTGGTAATTCCTACCAAAATGAGAAAAAAAAAATATATCAAAATGAGTATTTGGTGGTATTTCATGCAACAAGTTTTGAAAAATAAGGTAATTAAAGAATATTATAACATTTATGTCTCAAATTTTGTGCTGACAAAATTGATGCTTAATCAAGAGTGAGGATGAAATTGAAACCATCAAAGAAAAACCTTTTGAGACAACATTAAAACTTAATTCTCTTGAGCTAATAAGTTTACATAGTCACAATTAGATTGATTTTCACATCGTCAGTTGAAACTCACACGCCTGCACCATTAAATAACTTCGTATAAAATACTAGACTGTGATTTCTGAGCATCTATTATATTATATTAATGTTGCATACCAAATTTATATTAATTAAATACATATTAACTACACATTTTCTTTTTATTTTTACTTTGATCTTTTAAAGGGCTTCTTCCCCAAGTGAACATAGGAGACAATGTTTATTTTTTAAGTTTCTTTTGGGGGCGGGCACAAAAACTTTTAAAAACTTTTTGCTCTTAAAATGTTTTCTCTAGCATCTAGTATCTTTTTAAAGCTTGCTCAAAAGTTTTTTTACATATTAATTACTGTATGATCTATACATATATATATATATATGTATATATATATATATATTCTACAGAAGTTATTAGCTAGTGAACAATAAAGCTAATATGGTTTGATAGTGACATTTAATCTAAGTACCAAGTAATGTGAACGTCAAACTCTGCATTCGTTGGGCAATTATTATTATTTTTTTTGGCCTGATTCGTTGGGCAATTATTTATTTATTTATTTTTGGCCAAAATTCGTTGGGCAATTTGTATTTTCCTATTTTTTTGCAACAGAAAACACAGCATTTTCTTCTTGAAAGATAACATTTATGATATAGTGAGTTCAAGTGATGCATTAACTTAACATCAAAAAGTCTCTGTGTGTGTTTGTAAGTAGGTCTTCATGACATACAAAGAACAGAAAGGGTTTATTTCTCAGTAACTTAATATATTGCTGTATCAACAAGAACTAATATATATAACATAAGAATGAGATATAGTCCATCATCTCCCTGGAAGTTATTGTGGCTTATATACCTTGTCTAGCTAAACCAATATGCTCGCACCAGTTTGTAAAATAACCAACATATAGTAATGATGACTTCAGAAAAGCTAATGGGTAGTGCATATTCCCAAAATTCAAATATTTAAACAAAAATTGAACCAGAAATTTGTATTTGAGCAATTAGACAAACATTTCCTAAGCATATTATCAGAGTTTATAACAAGTAGACACTAAAAAGATCATTAACCTGTAAGAGTCAGCATCTCTGTTATATTCACACAGAAGGAACTCTTTCCCACAGTCCACATCGAACAATATCTGTTTTTCCATGAAAAGTCTTATTAAATAGTCTTGAAACCAAATGATCATGCAACAATACAAAGGAGAATGGTCTATAGACGCAAGTTGACCTGAAATACATCAAAACCCAGATTCAAAGAAAAACTACAAAAACCAAAAAAAACAAAAACCAGGAGCTAAAGAGAAATTTCAATTGTGCAGGGAGGAAAAGGAAATTGGTCACAAAGAAATAGCACATTTTAATTTTCACATGATGGATGAAATAGTAAAGTCAACAGAAAAAGGTCTAACGAACAAGATTGCAAACAATCATAATTTTAACTTGGCCAAAGGGTCATTTTGGTCCTAAATATATTTCTTAATGTTCATTTTGGTCCATTGCGTTTCAAAATGTTCAAATTGGTCCTAAATGTTGGCAAAATGATTCATTTTGGTCCTAAACATTGGTAAAATGTTTCATTTTGGTCCCAAATTATTGAATTTGGTCATATTTTTCTCGTCTCTCATTTCAAGTTTAAAGGACTTATTCAGATGAATTCATAGATCTAAATTTGTCGCATTCGAATTTGAAACGAGAGAGATAAGATCAACTTTGCTTGTTTAACCATGAAATGAGCGGTCTACTTTTAAAACCGATTTGACCTCGTTTGTCGACTGCTCTAACTAGACAGAAAAAGTACTCTTCGAGAACAATACGTAACTCTAAACTCGTCATGTTTGAACTTGAAACAAGTCATATTCAATAATTTAGGACCAAAATGAAACATTCTCAAACATTTAGGACCAATTTGAACATTTTGAGACATAATAAAGCAAAATGAACATCATGACATACATTTTGGACCAAAAATCAAAATGACCCTTGAACCTCTCAACTTTAGACCTAACAATTAAAGCGAATGCCGAGTTTCTAAACGTTCCAAATAACGCATAATGATTGCAATGAAAGCCAAAACAACCCCGAAACGCTTCAAAATTCAAATGAATCCCCTAAGGAAAAAACAGAATCGATAAATTGTGTACCAACAAAAGAGGAATTGCATTGAAAACAAAACCAAAAAAACACATCAAAATGAGAGAAAAAGGGACCTGAAGGGGTTGATCAACTTGCGCGAGGAGATCAGAGGAATGGTGAGGCAAAAGGCCGAGAAGCGCAGAGAGAGCAGTTTCGGTTTGCTTTGGTGGAATCCTTCGCATCAATCCCATGGCTGCCTCCATTATTTTTTTTTTTTTGTTCTTCACGTTCGTTCTTCTTCCGCTAATTTCTCTCTTAAGACGAAGATACAGATTTATATATTGTTCTTTTTCAGGAAAAGAGCGCGTGTTATATTATTGGAGCATTTTCTTTATGTCTAATACATAATTCGCTTAATGACTTTGATAATAACGGTTTGGTTTGGTGCTAGTCTCATTTTGCTCCTGATTTTTCGGAATTAGTTTGTGCCACCTCATTTTCAAAAGGTCAAAACCTCAAATTGGTCTTAAATATATGGGGCAGATCTCAAATTGGTACTAAATGTTTGATTTATTTTAGATTGATCATACATGTTTCATAATTTCTCAAAGTGATCCCAAATTACTAAATGTGATCATATTTATCCTATTTTAAGTTCAAATACAAAGTTAAAAGTTACGAGATGCTTTTGACTAGTGTTTTTTCTATCTAGTTTAGGCAAAATAAAAGAGAAGTCAAATCAAGTCTAGAAAGCAAATTGCTCATCTTACAATTAAAAAATAGAAGTTGGTGATATATATCTCTTGTTTAAGTCCGAATGCAACAGGTTGAAAACTATAAGTTAACTTTTGAAGAATTATTTCTCTGTTTAATTGAGACGGCCGTTATATTAGTGCATTATAGAGGTACAACGTCAATTCTCTCGCGAAGCCTTAGTTTAGAATCATGATAAACAATGCACACTTGTAACGATTTGGATAATGATTGAAACAATTTATCAAACGCATTGTGTGCAATAAAAACAAAACATTAAGCTGGTACATCTTTTAATGAAAAATTATCTGGGAGTAGAATTTGGATAATTGACACTAGTGCATTTAGTCATATGTGTTTTGATAAAAGTTTAATGATTAATTTGAGACAAGTTGAACCATACCCATTAAAGTTGACTTGCCTAATGGTTATGCTATTTTAGCAAAAAACTGTACCAAAGAGGGACTTAGCGGTAAAGAGGCGAGTAGACAACATACGAAATTTGGAACTCTGTTTATTGCACTTTATCTTAAGCAGTGCGCAGTGTCATTATAGCAAGCATATGCAGGTTCCGTATTGTTGGGAAATCCCCGGGGAAAACACGCAGCGGAAGCAAACTGTAAATAAAAAAAAAACTTGCGCTCCCCAGGAAAATCCAACCCTGAGATCCGCTAGTTGAATTTAAAACCAGATATGAAAAGTGTTATACCTCAAGCTTTCAATCGGATGGTTGAACTTTGTGAGTCTAGAAGTCCGTTTGCACGTCCTTCCTCCACCGGTAATCCACACGAACAGTTTCCCGAACACGAGGTGCTAGCCTCCACGCTTCTTTCTCCAAAGAAACTCGGGATTGAATCTACAGTTGATGAATTCAGGAACTCCTTCTCTGAATTCCAGGCTAGGTGGCGCAATACAGAGTAGAAGACAGCAACAAAACCCCTTTTGTTCTTCTTCTCTCAAGAACCCTAGAACCCACAACTTTCGATTTCTCTCTCTAACACTTAGGAGAAAATCGACTTCTCTCTCTAGGAA
The DNA here is from genome assembly GCA_003254925.1 of Chamaecrista fasciculata. NCBI lineage: Eukaryota > Viridiplantae > Streptophyta > Magnoliopsida > Fabales > Fabaceae > Chamaecrista > Chamaecrista fasciculata. The sequence goes on along the minus strand of QANZ01024542.1, from coordinate 1,547 downwards.
GGTGGGTGGCGAAA
>QANZ01024541.1:39133-62991 GCA_003254925.1 Chamaecrista fasciculata | reverse complement strand
GGACCCCTTGTACGGGTCAATGAAGCACGAGTAGAGGATTATCGGCGCTATTGGAGGAAATGCTTGATTGGCTCCTTCATTGATGAGAGAAAATTCACGGTGAGAAGGGTCCAGGCTCTCATTAACGAATTTTGGAATTTAAGAGGTGAAGTTCGTGTTGTAGGAGGTACAGACAGTAACTTCATCATTTATTTTTCCAATGATGAAGAGAGGCTGTTCATTCAAACGGAGGGGCCGTGGTCATTGCAAAGTGGATTGTTCTTTTGTGCTCCGTGGGAACCCAACATTGTTCTCTCGGCCTATAAAGTTACAGAAATCCCGGTTTGGGTTCAACTGTGGGGTCTCCCACTGGAATTCCAGGTCCCAGATATTGCTAGAGCTTTATGTAGTATATTTGGGGAGGTTCTGAATGTTGACTGGGCTCCAACTATACCAAGAAACCTGCGTTTTATGCGGGTTCGTGCCCGTATCCCAATTAGACAACCCCTTATAATGGGTTTTGTTCTACAATCCGACCACCATATGTTTTCGATCCAATGTAGATATGAGCGCCTTTTTAGATTGTGTTTGGGCTGTGGAAGGATTGGACACACCTCCCCAGCTTGTACTTGGAGTGAACAGCGGAGAGCATCGGCCCTATATGATCAGATGAATGTCATAAATCAGTTTGTGGGACTGGAAACAGGGTATATGGTTTCCAGATTCCATTTTGTTAATGAGGCAAGGGCTTTCTTGAACAACAATACTAGAAGATCGACTAGGATCACCCAACGACAATATGCTCATGGTCCTGACCTTTTCCCTCTAAGACAACCGTTGTTGGAATATGATTATGATCCTTTAGGTTTCTTTGATGAACATGGGAATTATGGTAATCACTCAAATGTTACGAACCCCAATGCCAATGCTTATGGCCCACACCCTTTGTTCCCTTTGGAACCTCCAGAGGAAGATCCCGAAGAGGACCCAATGGAAGAGGAACTGAACATTGTTATTGACAACGAGGAAGGCAATGGCTTTCTTGGGGACCACAATTTCTCTCCTAATTCTACTGAGGAAGAGGAGGAACTTTCTGATGATCAAGTGGTCCCTGGAGAACATCAGAATAATGATCACAACACTGACCTAAATGCTGTTGTCCCGAGTCTAGTCGAAGCTGCCACTTCCACCTTACAGAGGGAAGTTATTAGTGTGCAGGAAATTGAGGAACTGGAAGCAGATCCTGAGAGATACCCTGAAGTGGTAAGGCTATACACCACTCCTCAGGCGAACATTTTTCCCCTCCCACGTCAAGAGATTGTTCATTTTCTGGAATTAGATGATAATGGGAGTCAAAAAGATTATCCCCTGAGCTGGATGGAATGTGAAGATGTAGGAATGGTTATGAGTACGGGAAGGCTAATGTGGGATCCAATTACTTACCCATTCTTCAATGAGAACAATGAGTTATCAGTTGTAGAGGATGTTAATTTCTGGTGCCAGTCTTGCACCCTCTTCGAAAACTCTTTCTATAAACCAATTGAATCTCACCACTCACCCCAAAGAGAGGAGGGGAGTGCATCGGGTCATGGTGGTAGTGTAAACAAAGAGGATAGTATCACTGTGGGTACTATCACCCCACTGCCCCCTAGGAACACCCTAGCTGGTAATTTCTTTTTCCCCCGATCACCCCAAGAGTTGCTGAACACTCGTTTTGCTACTGCTATCAACAATGGGGAACCTGTACACCCTCGGATCATCCTCAAGAACATTTGGGAATTTATTCAAAGACAGGTTGGCTATCCTGGTACGGGCCCAATACTTTTTTCCCCTGAGGAACACAACAATTCTCTGACTGCTTGGAGATCTCATGGGAAATTTACTAGGAATGATTTCAACAGCAGGAAAAGAGAATGGGGTGAAGATGATAGTCAGCTGATCAGTTATGATAGGAAGTCCAAAAAACCAAAGTGCTGGACTGTTGAAATCATGCTTCCCCCGAGGAAGAGAAAAGGGGTTATTATTGAAGAAATCAGCGAGGCAGAAGATATAGGATCTCCTAAACGGGCGAAATCTGAAGATTCGGATGCAGAAATGAGGCCTGGAGGAGAAGAGGAACACCTGGAAAAGTTATGTGAGATGCTGAAGAACTTCTCAATAGGTTTTAGGGTGGTTGTACCAAAACAACCCCCCGAGGAGCCATGAAGGTCCTATCTTGGAATTGTCGGGGTCTGGGCAAAACCTCGGCAAAGAATAGGCTTAAGAATATTTGCCTTAAATATAATCCTGATATCCTGTGTCTGCAAGAAACTAAGTGCTCAGTAGACAAACTAACTCTTTTGTGTAATAGATTAGGCTTTAATCAGGTTGTCTATGTGGATCCCAAGGGTAATAGTGGGGGTCTAGCTATTTTGTGGCGTCATCCTTTTGTATTCAATCTTATATCTAAATGTAAGAATTGGATTCATGGATACTTCCTTTTGCCAGCTGATAAGGTTATCTTGTTTTCAAATATTTATGGACCTCCCAAAAAACATAAAAGAAAAAGACTGTGGGAATTTATAGATTCCGTGGATCCTTTGTCCAAGCCGTGGCTTCTCATTGGAGACTTTAATCAAGTCTTTTTCCAGAAGGACAAGTGGGCTGGAAACTCCAATGATAAAAGTTACAAGAAACCTTTAGAAATTATGCAAGCCAAGAATCTCATCGACATTGTCTCTAAAGGTAATCATTTCACCTGGAGCAATAACAGATGTTTAGGTCAAAGGATTTATGAAAAATTAGACAGAGGTTGGTGTAACCCACATTGGATGTCACTCTTTGACCAAACCTGGATGGAAGTTTTGCCCATAGCTGGCTCTGATCATGCCCCCATCCTTCTCCATACTGAAGAACCTGACTCAAAATTAAACCGCAGATTCCTCTTTGAGGAAATGTGGCTTAAACATCCTGATTGTGGCAGAATTATCAATACTGCTTGGACTGAAAATAGACAAATTCAGGGCTCTAATGCCTACAAGTTTAGTGAAAAGATCAAGCTGACCACCAGTAAATTAAAGTGGTGGAATAAACACCACTTTGGCAATGTAAGAACTCAAATTAGGGATACTGAGAAGGAACTTGCAAGCATTCAGGTGCAGATAACTAATTCCCCCAGTCAAGAAGTATACAACAAGGAGAGGGGTCTTAGAGCCAAGCTTAATTTTCTGCTACAATGTGAACAAATCTTTTGGGCCCAGAGGGCCAAACAAATGTGGCTCGTTAATGGGGAAAGAAATACCAAATATTTCCATTCTGTGGTTAAGCAGAGAAGAAGTAGAGCAAGAATTGTTGCCATAAAGGACCACCTAGGGAATTGGAACTGGTGCGAAAAAGATATCCGGCAGGCTGCATCTAATTACTTTAAAGAGCTGTTCAAAGCCCCTGATTGTTGTAGGATAGAAGAACAAGTCAAAATGATTCAGGAGGCTCAAATTGTTAAACTCTCGGATGACCATTTAGATATTCTCAATAAACCATTCACTGTTATGGAAATTGAGAGTGCTCTTTTCCAGCTTAACGGTCATAAGACCCCGGGCCCTGATGGAATCCCTGCTATCTTCTACCAGGAATTTTGGCCAACTGTTGGTAAGGATTTTATTGCAATGGTTTCGTCGTTTCTCAATAGGGGCTTCCTCCTTAAATCTCTCAATCAAACTATAATCACTTTAATCCCAAAAGGTGATAATCAAGAGAGCTTCAAGGATTTTCGTCCAATAAGTCTGTGCAATGTGGCCTACAAAGTCATATCCAAAACTCTAGCTAACAGACTTCAAGGTATAATGAGTGACGTAATTACCCCCTTCCAAAACGCCTTCGCTAAAGGTAGGTTGATTAGTGATAACATTCTAGTGGCTCATGAGCTTATTCGATACATCAGAAGGTGTAAAAAAGGAAAAAGTTACTGGGCTGGTCTCAAGATAGACTTATTCAAAGCTTATGACAAAATCTCCTGCGAATTTTTGTTGGCGGTACTTAAAGATATGAATTTTCCAGATCACTGGATACAACTTATATCCCAGTGTATATCTACTACTTCTTTCAGGGTTCAGGTCAATGGAAACCTTTCTGATCCTTTTATCCCAAAGGCTGGCTTAAGGCAAGGAGATCCCATCTCTCCCTACCTCTTCATTATCTGTATCAATGTTCTCTCAGGCTTACTGATTAAGGCCCAACAGAATGGAACTTTGAAAGGTATCAAAGTCTCAAGACAGGCTCCCCCCATCAATCATCTCATATATGCCGATGATATTCTGCTTTTCTTCAAAGCGGACTTAGTCTCGTGTAACAGATTCAAATAGATTTTCTCCTCCTTTGGAAAAGCCTCGGNCCACACATGATGGCCTGGAGTAAAATTTGTAAACCCAAACACCAAGGTGGTCTCGGGATCAGAAGGTTTAGTGATTTCAATAAAGCTTTACTTGGTAGACAGGCTTGGAGAATTATTCATAATAAAAACTCTCTTCTTTCTCAAGTCTTCCTTGCTAAGTATTGTACTGATAAAGACAATATGAGCTTTAAAACCAATTCTCTCACTTCACCTTATGCTCGAGCTATATGTAAACGGGCTGAAGAAATAGTTCAAGATTGCAGGTGGAAAGTGGGCAATGGTAAAGATATTAACATTGGTAGTAAGCTTTGGTTCCTCCCTTCACAAGAAATGCAGGGTATTAAAACTGTTGCAAATTTGATTGACAACAGGAAGAAATGGAATTCTGAGGTTATATCGACTATGTTTAGCCAAAGTACTTCCAGAGACATATCTAGGATCCCTATTTCTCACACTGATAGACCTGATGAGATTATATGGGTCAAAGGTAAGGATGGCTCTTACTCTGTTAAAAGCGCATATAGAGAGATTCGGAATAACAGAAATGAAGAGAATTTGGGACCTACCTTCGAATGGTCGTATCTATGGCAAGCCGATCTCCCTCCAAAGCTCTCTCTTTTTATATGGAAATGTGTTCATAACAGTCTTCCTATTGGTGCAAACCTCCTCAAGAAAAAATTTAAAATTGAGGGGACCTGTGCGTTTGGGTGTGAGGTGATTGAGGATGTCTCCCACCTTTTCTTTGAGTGCCCTGTGTCTAGAGCGGCTTGGTTTGGCTCTCCATTGGGGTTGAGGAGTGATCAGATTCCTTCTAATAATTTCAAGGCCTGGATTCATCATTTCCTGGCAAATCAGCATAACTCCTCTCATTATACTGATCTCACGGAACATGTCTTTTGGTTTTGTTGGGCCATTTATACCCATCGTAATGAAGTCAGGTTCAAAATGGAAAAGCCTGATGCGGGGACTATTATTCACATCTGGTATAACCAAGTTTCAAGGAAAAAACTCCTTGAGTTTGCTGCCAACGATTTACGAGTCAACGAGAAATGTGATGGCCATACCAAGAAGAATAAGCTAATAACCTTTAATTGGAAGGACGGAGATATTCTCATTGCGGGGGAAAGATTCAAACTTAAGAAAAAAATGTCTTTACGGCATTCAGTTATTATAATAATAAGCCTTCCTTGCTGTTCTATTATTGTGAAAATGACAGGTACCAGATGGAGGAAACTTTCTTCAAGGGATTCAGAACCTTCCTGGAATACAGTAAAGACCGACAAGCCGAAGTGACATCGCTAGTTTGCCAGCCCAGATTCTGTATTAGAGGAAAGTTGATAAATCATAGCCAACATATCGGAATTATTAAAGAGGACATCATGGCTATGCTAAACAAAAGGGGNTGGTCCCAAGTTTGATTGCTTTGCATCTGGCTAACTTGGTCTGCGTATTATATATATATATATATATAGATAAATAAACCTTGGTCTGGCTATACTTTTTTCTTTATCCATTTGTGTATTATATATATGTAAAATTTTATACTATTTATGCACTTTTTATTTTATAAAATATTTATATTATTATAAATGACTTATAATAATGTTTAAAATACTTATTCTATTAATTGATTATAGATTATAATTGAGAAATTATAAATTTAATCTTACTGACATTTACTTTTTATTGATTACTATGTTAAATCCATTTTTTATTGTATAAAAGTTATCATGTATTTTATATCTGTTTACTCTTTTCTTAGTATAAATCTAAATAAGTTAAAATAAAGGTAAAACACCCTTTCGTGCCCCTAACGTTTGCGGTGATTTTCAGTTATGCCCCTAACGTTTTATTTGTGTCAGTTGTGCCCCCAATGTGAAACGTTAGTTTCAATTATGTCCCCAATTTCAATCATCTACAAAAAAATACCATTTTCGCACGATTTGAGCTCGGTTTTGATCAGATTTCATATGGGTTTTAATTTTCAGACATCACAAACTTGATTCCTTGGATTAATTTCAAAGATTAAGCTCAAAATAGCCCAAAATCCGAAGAAAATCGGACCCGATGAACCCCAAAAAGAACCAAAACGAAATGCAGCAAAACGAAGCATTTTTCTCAAAATTTCCAAGTGCAAAATGATCCTTATGAGCCGAAAATGAGTACCCATAAACTCATTTATCAAAACAAACTGAAATGAACACGGATCGAAGCTCAAAAGTTCTGAAAAACGGTACACTAACGAGGGTGGGGGCATAATTGAAACTAACTTTCACATAGGGAGCACAATTGACACAAATGAAACGTTAGGGGCATAACTGAAAATCACCGCAAACGTTAGGGGCACGAAAGAATGTTTTGCCTAAAATAAACAAAAATCATTCTAAGTCAAATTTATAAAATTTAGGGGAAAAAGAAACTCAGATAGGTCGAGTAGTGAACCTAACGAATCAAAACAGGATAGTATACATTGTCTCAAGGATGTCCTTCGTTTATGTATTAGGGATTAGGGCTTTGGGTGGTATTGGTTTTGCTGGTTGTCGTTTCTCCTTTGTTCTGTCGTTTTGTAAATCTCTTACAAAGACAGGGTAGTCTTGTGAAATAATTAGTATTTTATTACATTGTATATAACCAAGTATATAATATTTAATTGTACTTCTTATGGGAATATTTTAATTTTATTTTAGGGTAAATTGCAATTTGGTACCCTGTGGTTAGGGGCGGTTCCCCTTTGGTACCCTGAAAGAAAAATTTTTGCATTGTAGTACCCCGTGGTTTGCTCCGTTAGCGATTTGGTCCCCTGAGGTTATTTTCTGTTAGGATTTAACGGCAAATGTACGTTAAAATGTCAAAAATCTCCCAAAAAGTCTTCTCTTATGCGTTTAAGTCCTTTCCCTTTACTAAAAGGGATTAAAACATAAAGAATTAATTATAAAAGGGTCTTTAAAATTCTAATATTATAGATTTTTCTCCTTTTCATAAGATTTCTTTTGAATAGGTCCTAATTTAATTACACTTTAATCCCAAAAGTTTATGATCTTTATCAAAATAGTCCTTAGAAACTCAAATCAGTCCCCAGATTTTTGCTCGGTTACCGATAAGCCCCTGGATTTAGCTAATAGACGAATAAGTCCCCGAATTTATCGAACGTCATACAAATTCGTGTTTGGACAAATTGGTCCCTGGCTTCAATTTTTTATCCTATTATTTTCAATTCCCCCTATTTTTCATCAATCTTTAATTTTTTTTATTATTCCTAAACCATCTAAATTTTTATTTTTTTAATTTTCATCTTCATTAATTTGGTCCCTAAGCTATTAGAACCTTAAAATTCATCACCAGGTTCAAAACCCACACCCAAACCCATCTTCTTCATCTTCATGCTTATTTCTCTAATTCAAAACCCACACCCAAATTTGAACATAAGGTTCATCATCATCACCATCGTCTTTTCCCTGAATTTTTATTTTTCAAAAAACTTCCATACCCATTTCTCAGATTCAAAATCCACCCTACAAATAGTTCATCATCATCATCGAAGAAACATATCTTCTTCTTCCTCCGTTTCCAGATCTTTGTCTTCTTCCTCCTCTAACAAACCAGATAACAAGCCCACCCTTGCAGACCCTTCGTCTTCGTCCCCCGACGATCGCCTTTGCTGTCCTAACGACCATGACACTCTCCAACGCCGCCTCCAGCGATGGTGGTTTGCGAGAGAGATAGAGATTCCGGCGACGATCGAGAGCCAAATAGAGAAATCAATCGAAGAAGAAATCGCGTTTTGGAGAAGAAATCGCGTTTGATTTTAGTTATTTGTTTGTGGATTTTGGAGAAGAAGAAGCGAAGAACGAAGCTGTGGGACGCGTGCGATTCTGAAGAACTAAAATGTTTTTCATTTTAGTTCTGATTTAATAAAATTAATTGCATGACCAAATTCGTTTTTTTCTTTTAATTCTAATTTTGATTTTGTTGTTGAGAGAGTTTTTATTTGTAGGGCTTGATTTTGGGAAAATTTGGGGGTTTGATTTGTTTGTAGTGTACTTGAATGAAAATTGTAGTTGAATATAAGAATTTTTTTATAAATCATAGATGCTCATTTGTCTTTTCAGGTTCTAAGGACTATTTGGATAAATATCATAAACTTTTGGGATTAAAGTGTAATTAAATCAGGACCTATTCAAAAGAAATATTATGAAAATGAGAAAATTCTATAATATTAGAATTTTAAAGACCCTTTTATAATTAATTCTTTATGATTTGATCCCTTTTAGTAAAGGAAAAGGACTTAAACGCATAAGAGAAGACTTGTTGGGAGATTTTTGACATTTTAACATACATTTGCCGTTAAATTCTAACAGAAAAAAACTTCAGGGGACCAAATCGCTAACGGAGCAAACCACGGGGTACCACAATGCAAAAATTTTTCTTTCAGGGTACCAAAGGGGAACCGCCCCTAACCACAGGGTACCAAATTGCAATTTACCCTTTATTTTAAATAGTTCATGATAGATATAGTATTTCATTATTAATTTTTGTATATTTAATTTTATAAATTTTCTAAATTAAATGTTTAAAACCTTGTTATATTATACAGATTAGCGTTTAAATTTGGAAAGAAAAGTACCATAAAAATGGGAACAAATTAATTAATTAATTTGTATTAATTAATTGACTGTAGATTTGCTCTCCTTTTCTCTTTTTGCCTTTCATTAATTTCTCTTAATCTCTCTTTCTCTCACACTTAAGCCGCTCTTTTTTTTATTTTCCTGTATTCATTCAAAAGTAAGGCAAAGCCAAGCACAATACAAACAAAATAAAATAAAAATAGTCAATCCCTCCTAGCATAAACAACAACACTAGACAGGATATCAACTGAAGAAGGTGGGGGGTTTACAACCCATCCAAGAGGACTCATCTTCGTTTTAGATAAATTGACAAGATAATCAATTGCCAAGTTAGCGGATCTAGGGATCCAACTAAAATTACAACCATCTAAAAAACAGAAAACATAAATAAAGTACAAACTCTTCCAAATAGGAAGGCAGGCAACCCCAATGGTTGTTCTAAAAAAAGACATAAACAAACTCAAAGCAACAATAATAAGATAATAAAATGAAACGATGCCATGAAAGAGCATCCAAAGATCAGGACCAAACCAGAAAGCCGTTGTGGAAGCTAGAAACCGCCGTAGAATGCCTAGTACAGATTTGAAGCCACAGAACGCCGCCATGGGAACTCTGATCCAGAGCGCCATCGCCACAAAACTCTATAACCAGAGGGAGGAGGGCTGTCGCCGCTGAGATAGCGGCAGCCCAAAGTTTCACTCAGAAAAACTCTCACGACAAAAAAGATTTTCTCTCACGATGGAGAGGTTTTAGGGCCAGCTTATTAGCGAGAGATTTAAAGCCACTTTAGCATACACATATTACCAGCTGATCCATCCACTTTCAATAAAAATCAAAGTTAAACACATCATGTTTTCTTTAATATCTAGATTTAGAACATATGTCACTTCAACCAATGTTAAATGCACTGATTAAAAAGTTGGATCAAACCGGCCGGAAATCAGTTAGTGGTTTGAAATAATTTTAAAATCATTCAAGTAGAGAATCGACCAAACCAATCGAGAATAAGATTGAATTAGTCGAGTATATGTTTTTTCTTTTTTGTTTTTCCATTTGGATGAAAAAGATGTTGTTTTAGGAGTTTTTTCAATTCAAAATCTGATTTTTTTTATCATCGCAATTCCCACTCAATTAAATTTAGATTTAAAGAATTTACTAAATAATTTTAATTGTTAATTTATTTTTTATTATATTATATTAAATTATATATATTATTTTTAATCGTTATTAATCTAATCACGTAGGGTGTTCAAACTTTGGTTTTGATCGATTTTGACATTTTTTTTCAATTTAGTCATTTTGAGCCAATTGAACCAATCTAAATTGACTTCAATCGGTCCGGATTAGATCGGTTAATTGTTTTTTTATATATTTATTAAAATAAAAAAATATATAAAAACCAAAAAATATTTTTTTAAAAAAAAAGATAAAGAACTATGAATTGTGATGAAGGATGGAAGTTGAAGATGAAGTGATAAAGGAAGGATGAAGTGTAAAACTATGAACTATCAACTATGAAATAAAAAGTGATTGAGCTTTGAGTGTGTGAGTGACGACTAAATAAGGAAAAATGAGAAAATTAAGTTTAGAGATAGGGATTTTATTTATTTATTAAATATAATATAAATAATATTTAATTAAAAATATTAATATGGTTCGATTTGGTCCGGTCGATTTTTTATTTTCAAAACCAACCGAACAGAATCAATAGGTTTTCATTTTTTCTTAATCCAATTTAACCGATTAGATAATCGATTTTGATCGTTCGAATTAGATTGGATCGGTTGAGTTTGGATTGGATTCGATCTAAACAACCCTATAATCATGGTTGAACGATCCTTGTTAAATTATTAAACCTTAAATTGGTAATTGATTTAATGACCGGTATAATTTTTAAAATCTTTATTAAATGGACTTAATTATTTATTGATTTAATTAGCTAATAAAAAAAGTGGGAGAAGCGTCACTTTTCGTTTATGATAATTGCATGACTTGAGTTTGATTCTCGGTAATGCCTCATATAATTTGGTGTGAGTTATCTGTAAATATCTTTGTAAGTGTTTTATGAGTGTGGAAGTTTGTCCCAATCGTGGACCGAAACGTCATCTCTTCTTTAAAAAAAAATAGTGGGAGAAGGGAAAAAAAAAGAGAAAGAGAATATGAGCACGTGGTGTTTGAAAATATGTAGACGTAGCCCGTAGCTAGATGGGTTAATGGATTGGAGTTGGACGACGTGAAAAGGAGAGGACCTAGGTATCTGAAGGCCACGCGTACGTGTTGAGTCAGTCAGTCCTCTAATTAAATATATCTATCAACACGCTTCCAAAACGCGACAATTAAGCGGAATTAACCCATTAACCAAACACTGCCTTCATATTCCACTACTCACTCACTCCACTGGATCATATATAAATACCTCACACTCTCACTCTCTCATTTAAGTTAACCCCCTACGTATACGTGGTGAATTGATTAGTTAACATGCATGCCTGACACTTTTGTGAATGGCGTCTTCTGGTGATAATAGTAACAATACTATTAGTTCGTCGTGGTCGTGGTGTGATGATGAGAGCGTGAAATACAAGGGCGTGAGAAAGCGAAAGTGGGGGAAATGGGTGTCTGAAATTCGGCTTCCTAACAGCCGAGATCGCATATGGCTCGGCTCATTCAACTCTCCTCACAAAGCGGCTCGAGCCTTCGACGCCGCTCTTTATTGCCTTCGCGGCTCACGCGCCACCTTCAACTTCCCCGACACTCCTTTCCTCTTTCACCTTCCTCCTTCCGACCCTCAATCTCTCACTCATCATGACATTCAACTTCTCGCCGCCGCCTTTGCCAACGAAGCACCGCCGCCGCCGCCGCCGCCGCCACCGTCGCACCACGAGGAACTACCTCGTAATAAAGACGACGAATCAGTTACGCCTTCTGCTATGCAATTGGGCCACGTGGACATGGACGCCACTAGTAGTACTATAGATTGGTCGTTCTTGAAGTCGTTGGAATGTTGGAATAATTCCGAGGAATCATCATCGTCGGATGTTACAGCAGCGTCGTCAGTACTGTCACATTATGAGTATGATTATGCTTACGAGTTTGATCCCACCTTGCTTCTTAATTACGTCGACCCCAATGCTCATCCAACGTTGGATAATCATCATCATGATCAATCATTAATGCTTTGGAGCTTTCAATATGATTGACTCATCATTCCCAACTACAACCTAATTAACCACCTGTATGTATGCGTATGCGTATCATCATCTCGTCTCTTCTTAATTTATATCTGAGGTGGCTCAGTTTTTGCAACCTTATATTTACATATATGCTTCACTATCCCTTTATTAACAGCACCTGGGGGGCATGAATATATTTTACATACAAATAAAACCACATATATATATATATATATATATATATGTTATATTATATGTGTGTATACCCCACTGCTTTTTTGCCACCCTAAAGTATTGAATGTATAGATACTGTAATTGTAATGAGAAGTGTAATATTATTATAGATTAATTGTTTATAGTTTTTAATTCATGCATATATATATATATATATAAATACTTACAGCAGCTATATATACGCACTTCACACATCATCACTAGGGCGTTCGTAGGACGAGTTAGGTTGAGTTTAGGACAGGTTGCACGGCGAGTCAGGTTAAATTTAGGATATGTTGGGTTGGGTTAGAATTCTTTTAATAGGGCATGCTGATTTGGGTTGGATTTTGAAGAATAAATATTTTAGTTTAAACTAAACAACAACGGATAAGGTTGAGCGGGCTAGCCCATTCTAATTAGAAAACAAATTTTTTAAAAAAAGTTTAGTTGACTTTATATATTTTTCATCTTTCAATTCTTTTATATTGAATTTTGATAAAAAAAAAAATTCTTATTATTATGATTCATGAATTAATAATATGATTGAAAGTCATATATACTCATTTAAAAAAACTAAAATTGGCATGTGCAAGCTAAACTTGATTAATAGAATATGAAGTCATTGACACAACGTTAAGGCGAAAGGAAAAGGGCAACTCAAGAGTTATTTGTACGTATTATACATGTATACTAACTATTATTTAATTTCTGTATATATTAAAAAAAATAAATGACAGACTCGTGATTTGGGTTGAGTAGAGCAGATTCAGAATTCTAAAATTTGAAGTCCAACCCAAACAACTACTGACTGAGAATTTTCAAACCAAACCTATCCGCCAACTCAAACTTGGGAGTTGGACTGGTTTTGGCAGGTTGACCCGAACCGTTGAATCATCATATATAAAAGCCTAAAAGCAGAGCACATTTGGTCTTTGCCTGCCACGTGTCACTGTGTCTTAAATTGTCATTAAAACTTTTTATGACTCTTCGACCAATCCCTGTGCACCATGTCATTTATCATTTTATTTAACATTTTTTAATCACCAATTTAAATCCACATGTCAATCATATCGTTTCATCAACCAATCATATATGGTTTTTATGCCAACATCAAACACGAAATTTTGCCACCTAATTATTACCTTTTTCGTTGTATTATTTTCGTGTAAGTCAATATATGATTTCGCATGGGCTATTTATGGGTATAAAAAAATAATGGTCAAGCCGATGCACATTATTTTCCATATAAAGATGGATATTTAATACAAATTGAATGTAATTATCAAATTTGCCCATTTCTATCAAATCGATTTGATTTGTTTTAAATGTATTTTCAAATCATACCATATCTGATTAATCATATCATAGCAATCATCATTTTCAACACCTTGACATACGTGATTTGCCTATTTAAAAATGACGATCCCCATCTCAATTTTTTCAATATAAATGTCGCATGATCAGTGTTCTTCCAAAAGAAAAAAATTTGACGCCGAATTATTTCAGCGAGACGGGTTTTTAGAATATCGAGTATGATGAACCAAAAATTTGATCACTTTTCGACCATTAATCCTGTCATTCGACCTAACTTCACAATCAAGGTTCGCATTGTTCGTCTATGGCATTCGACCCAACTGAACAGCTACGCAAGAACATAAATCAGGTAATTATTAATTTTATTATTTTACACAATTTTTTTTTATTAACACTTATTGCGTTACTCGCTTTGTGTAGACGGAGATGAACAATGCCAAATTCCGGAAATATTTGATCGTTTCTTGGGGAAAAAATTCTTATTCAAAATAAAGGTTAAAGCTTTCTCTCAAAACATGATGTCGTTGTTCACTGTCAACAAAATGATAAATCACAGGAAACTATAAAGCGTTATGACATTTCATCCACGGTATTAAATTATAAACGATGTTTTCCTATATTTATGATTTTACCTAAATTAGTACTTTATCAAGATGAATGATGTCTAATACTCGAACTAATGATTACAGGATATCACTCAGGAAAACACATCCACTGAAAATGATGGCGAGATGAGTGAGAAGGTATATTTTTTTTAATTATAATATCATATTAGGTTTGTGAATATATATAAATTTATCAAGCTAACGATCAATCTATACTTTATTTTAGGGATCAATTTCTCTGGATGATGACAATTTGAAGACTCTCGAAGTGACTCGATCAAACATTGCTGTGATTGTTGATAAATCTATTCCATTCACAGACCTGACTTCTCTCTCCGGATGATGATTCTAATTCATCCTTGAAGAGGAACCATTCTGATGATCACTATACGGGAAATGAGGTCGGTGAACAGTCAATCAATAAAACGATGTTGCTGAAGAATATCAAGCAAGAAAAGAATTGATATTTTCGTTTGTTTCAAGTTTTCTTACATTGTTGATTCTTTGAGTAGTATGTCTTTTTAAGTTACGTGTTCGTCGTTTGTGTTTCGTGTTTCCTTTTTTTACATGTTCAATCACTCAATATTTTAATAAAATTCCATCTTTTGATTTCATATAATATCGTATGTGTCATTGTTTTTTTTTCGAATCATTTGTAGAAATTGACGTATACTATAGTTTAATATATACCAAAGAAAGTAAATTGAATTTACAATCAGAAAATAATTAATCAAATAAATTGACGTTTTCATCTATAGACATTAAAAAACGCAATTAAATATCAATTTCATAAATGTTTGCCATATGATATTAATAGTGAGTGTAAAATCGAATTGAATCAAAAGAGGTATATACCAAAGTTAAAGAATTAAGCGATAGTGACTATTA
Source organism: Chamaecrista fasciculata (assembly GCA_003254925.1). Taxonomy (NCBI): domain Eukaryota; kingdom Viridiplantae; phylum Streptophyta; class Magnoliopsida; order Fabales; family Fabaceae; genus Chamaecrista; species Chamaecrista fasciculata. The sequence continues at coordinate 47,825 of QANZ01024541.1, read as the reverse complement.
TACCAAAGTTAAAGAATTAAGCGATAGTGACTATTAAAACTCGAATTTTTTTAATAACCCGTGCCATTTACCACATCATGCCAATTGCCAATTTGCTGGGAATGATTGATGTCAACGATATTTTTAGGTGTTATTTAACGTTTTACTTCATTAATTAGGTTATTATAATATATACTTGATTTGGTAGTTGTGATCTTTACGATCTAATAATTTAATTAATGGTGATTTTTCAAGTTGTTGCATATTTGTAATAAATCTGTACGTATTAAATTATAAATGTTGAAAACAAATTAATCATCCCTTAAATGCATCACAATACGAATTCTATTTTAATAGATTTTGAATGCTGCCAAACATGAGTAGACTCAACGCACATACATTGATTGTGAACAAATTTGATTTTCAAATATTTTAACGGATTGTAATGATTATTTTATTTTGTGCTATTTTGTATGATAACTATTTCCTTCATAATACTACTTAAAAAAAAATACACCTTTTTATTCTTTACGGAAAAAAAAAAATGGAATGACGCCAAAAATTTTTTTGAACATGATTACACCAATTTGATAGAATCTTAAATCTTAATAAAGTATGGAAATTAAATCACATTCTATTTAATTTCAAATTTTCAATATATCAAATTGGTGTGTATTAAAAAATTTGATTTTCAAAGAATGGAAAGAAATCATCCTTAGATCTACATTCTAATTTTGTATCGTAGTAGCAAATTGGGATTTGTATTATAAACAATATGGAAAGATTAGTGTTACTGTTATATCTCGAGTCTCAACAATTAAATATATTTTTATTTGCAAATATATCATCATTTAAATTTCAATTTTAATTATTTGAAAACTTTTTTAAAGAGGACGAAATGTTCTGGCAATGTTTAGCATAATTTTGTTAAAATAATATAAAAACTATGAAATCAAAAGCAATTAGTATATATAGCAATATATCAACAAAGAAACAATAAAAAGGTAAAAGTACTATTGATCAAATAATTAAAATTACATTTTAATCATTAAAATTGGAAATAAATTAAGATTTAGTAATTAAATAGAAAAAATACACTTTTTTCTTCAAAAAAAAAAATGAAATGACACCAATTTGATAAATGCAAATTATGAATTCCATGGTCAAGAATAAGAAAGTAATTTTATAACCGAATAAGAAAGTAATTTTAATTATTTGATCAATAGTACTTTTAAAGAGGATAGAATATGAATTATGAATTCCATGGTCAAGAATAAGAAAGTAATTTTAAAGAGGATAGAATTTGATACAATGGCAAAATGACAATAGAATCACAGTTTCCATTTTTTTCATATGAAAGCAAATTGTTCAATTTTCTTTCAATTAACATTCTGGTCAAGAATAAGAAAGTCAACATAAATCAGTAAAAAAAGATATAATTGATAAAATTTAAAATTTATAGTTTTTTTTTAATTTAAAATTTGAAATTTATGAAAAAAAATCAGTAATCTATAAATATGAATGAAGAAATGTAATCTTTATATTTTTTTTATAAATAATTTTGACATTCCCAATAAATTGTTGACTAAAGAATTTTTAAAAAATTCCCAATAAATTATAATATATGTTTGAACAAGATATGAGTATTTATTAGTTAGGAGAGAATTTGCTAAAAAAACAAGTTAGGATAATTTTATAGTTATGATGGAATTTGATACTATTAATTATTAATGACAAAATAAAAAGTAAAAAAAAGTATAGTGTATAGGTTTAATGCAACGGAATTGGATCCACTGCAGTGCAAATGTACCGCAGTGTAGAGAGAAAGAGAGAGTTAGAGAGAGAAATTACTTGTGGGGCCCACGTTTCTCTCTCTAGCTCTCTCTTCCTCTTTTTACTTGTGGATCCAGTTCCTAATGCAACTGGTTTTCTTTTTGGCCAAAAATAAAAAAAGGATGGTCTTCTTGGGTTATTGGATCATTTTAAATTATGTACAACTATAAAGAAAAGTTAAAATACGAGCCTACTATTCGGGCAAAAAAAAAACTAAACTAATAAGAAATTTCATATTAAAATTCTTCATTTTATATTTGAATTAGTTTTAATCTTGAAGATTACCAGGGTTTTGATTATTTTTTACTAATAGTATTTGAACTTGTTATAGTACTTTTTTTTTTTTTTGAGCTTGTTATAGTTGACAATGTCCCCGAAGGAACTATAGTTGACCATATCTTACTTTAGAAAAAGAAGATACTGTGCTGAGTGATGACTTTGATGATATAACAACGTAAAAATATTATCTTCACCGGCGCCACATAAACCATAACTTTATGAAATGAAATCTACGTGCGCTCAAGTTCTAGCCATTTATCTAAATCAGATTTCCTCATATGTCTAAATTACTATTATTTAAGAAATAATAACAAATATCAATATATATCCAAAATAATACATATATACTAGCGGCTTGGCGTACGTTTGAATTGATTTAAAGTCGAAGATTATATTAAATTTTTATATTGATAAAAGAGTAAATTTGAGACCAATTTTAGAAATTATAAAAATATGTAAGACTCATCTAAAATAAATAAAATATTTAGGACCAATTTAAAATTACCTCATATGGGGAGAGTGAGTGGGGAGAGAGAATGGTGGCATTTTTTAATTTTTAATTATTTTTTGTATTTTTTAATTCATTTACTTTTTTAAAGAAGTGGGGAGAGTGGGTGGGAAGAGAGAGTGGTGGTATTTTTTAATTAATTTTTGTATTATTTAATTCATTAATTTTACCCTATAGTATTATAAAGACGACTACCAGAAAGAGGTGGAGCCATATAATATAAGACTAGAGGTTTTGCGTGCCCTGTTGACTTAGTAAAGAAATAGCGACCAAATAATGAATTTCCTCTTATTTTAATTATTACATATAATATTTTTTATCTTAGTATAAGTGGAAGGACGACCAGAAGGCTCCTCCCATATATAATATAGTATATATATATATATATAATTGTTCATATTTTACTAAAATATAAAGTATAAAATTATATAACAAGGTTATTTTAAAAACTCAATAACTGTTCATTACTAATTTATTTAATTATTTTTAAATAAAACATTACATTTTTTATATATCTTATCATATAATATTTAAAAAAAAATAGTGAGCGATTTCTCTGCCTTATCTTATCATATAATATATCTCATGTTTTCTTTTTTATGTATCGCTATATTTCTGATAACGTTTTAAAATATATTATCTAAAAAAAGAAAAGAGAAAGCATCCACGACCGCGAGCTCCCAAATCATGAGCCTAAGACATAAAAATATCTTAGTATACTGTATACGTTAAACAACAGAGACAAACTTGAACAGTCACAAGAAAAAGATAACATGATATACGCTGACAAATGAACACGAACGAAAGAACAAATTTAGCACAATAAACACGTGACTAGATGGATTAAACATATGGATTTTATGAAATTATATGTTGGATGATAACAAATTAAACTTCCATACCAGAAAAAAAGAATATGGAACTTGCGAAATGCTACTGTTTAAGTTGTTAAAGAAAGTCTTACAAACAAGTGGTTTATGTTTTAGTTTCAACTACCTATTGTTAGAACTTCAAGTAATACATATACTTCACATAAATCAGCATTGATTATGAATTAATATGACCTCAATTATAAAATCTTCTCTACATTCCATGCTATCAACAGTTCAACACTACTTCAACCTTCATGGAATCCTTCTGCTCAAATGGTAAAGTCATGGACAACCTCCAAAAATAGCCTTTCTTTTCCTATGAAAACATGATAAAAACAAACCTATATTATGAAATAAACTGAATCATATGTATAAGAAACAGCAAAAATTAGTGAAGTAAAGTATATAGTCTCGGCCTGAATGGCATCAATAAAAATTACTATTACAGCCTCTTACGGTCAAGTCATACCGCAATAAAAAATAATACAACAATCAAAGCCTTTTCCCACTAAATAGAGTCAGCTATATGGATCAACTGACGTCAACGCGTTCTATCCTTGCACATGTCAACCGTTAGGTCATTAAAAATAATAAATAAATAAAAATTCCGGAACAATTATTATATCAACCAGTTGCATCTGTTGCCAGTTGTGAATCCATGTTTAAGCTTAAGAACCACCAGCAGGCATACCCTGTTCGCAATTGGTTTGATTTAGTCACCATCTCCCGCTATTTGGTCTTTGATGGAATTATGCTTCTCGACACCATCTTCAATCTTCATTGCTTATTAAATAAGCTTTTCAAGCCAACATAAACCCCATTCAGCCATTTCAGTTTTATGTTAAGCAAGTAGGATATGACTGGACAAAGAAGTAGAAGTGATGGTAGAGACACTGACAGGGGCGAAGAGAAGGCTAACGGCATGCATTTATAGAAAAGAACATTACTGACATTTTAACTCAACATTAGCAATCAATAAAGCATAAGCTTTACCCAGTAGAGATAAATAAACTAGATATTCATACCAATCGCTACCTCACAAATAGAGTGACCTGTAAGAAAATGGGTCTTTACAAAGACCTGCCTTCGACTGCCCTGCCTTCTTGTTGAGGCAAGAATAAGAGCAGAATCCTGAAGTGTCCCGGCGTGCAACCAAATTTCCCCAGTCATAATGAATTATAGATGGCAAGCCAATCATGGTTGCAGAACTGATAAATTATTCGGTTCTTGATATAAGCCCCCATGGAAGAGGAAAATGTGACAAGCAAATTGCATTTTGCTTCTGCCTTATGATAACAGTTCATGAACCACATCTTCTCATCCAACACAAAAACGCAAGAGGCACACGCCCAAAACAATCCTTTCCTTTATATTCATCATGTAAAGTGGGTATTTATAGCCAAAAGCAGCAGAGATGTCAAGATGTTTAATTTTGGTACACATGGGTAACCTCTTCAACGTCCATATCAGAATTGTCGGCTATAAAATCATTCTCAGAACCCATGGTATCCTGTTGCTCAAGTTCCACATGCAAGTCCTGTGCCTCAGAATCACTCCGGAGCAGACCATCAACTTCAATATCCGACATGTCACTGTATGTCTCGATTTTCTTCTTCTTTCCTCTGTAACCAGTGAGACTTTGGACTTTCTCCTTCCATAAAATCAAGGGGCATTTCTCAATCAGCTCCGAACCTTCATAAGCTTCAGTTAAGAATACACTAAACCTCTTTCCCCTCTCCGAGACATAGAAGATGCCAAAGTGCTTCAAAAGAAGCCTCATAAGCTTTTGAGGCATCACTAGTTCTCGTCGGAAGTGAGTGAGGTGATCAGTTACTAGCCGCTTTTCAATAGTAAAACTTAGCAGTTCATGCATAACAGCAACTGCCCTCTTATCAAATTCTAGTGACCCAGCTTTGAGATCCCTGGCATCAGCATACGGAGATACGTATGACCTTTTTTGAAAATGATCAATTTTCCCTCCATATCTATACACCTTCTTATACTCTGGAGGGAACTTCATGGGGAATGCAAGAGAAAGCATACCCGGAGTGTGAGAGTCATTCTCAGTCACACCAGTTACCTTTTTCTCCAACTCTGTGATTGCCCAAGCAGGGTTCCAAGACACAAGCTCCAAAAACTCAACTTCATCTACAGACTTACCAACCTTAAAATGTTGAGGATACCCGTGCACCCAATTTGCCCTGAAATCCAGTGGCAACCCAAGATCTCGCCTGAAATGAGCAATCTTATCCAATGGGAGCCGCTTATCCACCGACATCATCAGAATCCTTGTCACATACTCAGCTGCTTTATCTGCTTGCTGCTCCAGAATCTTCTCTTCTTCCTTTATTAAGTCTTCCGCTTTTTGGGTCATCCCACACCATAACACCCCCTTATGATCCTTGTACAGCTCAAAAAGTTTGGGTGATTTCCGAATGAAATCTGAAATCTTATGGGGCTTGGGTAAGTTAATCTGTTTCCGGTATTGTTCAAGGGACCGTACAGGTATGATCATCTCAGGTTCTTTTTTAAGAGTCTCCAATATAAAGAGTATTTTGGATGCTATCTTCCACTTCTCAGTTACAATCTCAAGGTCATGAACCCTCTTATCCCGACTTCTGTCTTGTACTCGTCTGCTGCTGGTCATCCATCGACTCAGATACTGCAACCACCAACTCCCAAAGGGTAAAGATTCTCTGTTATACCATCCATTTGTTCTTCCATGAAAACATAAGCCATCACTAAAAAGAGGAAGAGGAGAAAGGTTTCGAACTACATTGGACTGCTTTTCCCGAAAAACTAAAGCGGGTTTAAAAACTTGGATGGTCATTTTGTTCAGAAGCTATGTAAGTGGAAGCATGGGGAGAAAACCAATTGGACTCCTTGAAGAATGTGAAACATCAAACATCCCTTTCAGATGCTTGCAGAAATGCACCTGAGAAAAACCAGAAAGTGCAACATTGACATGCTTAGTTAAAAATAAAAAACTTGTGTCCGTTCAACAGCAGCAGCCTTTAGGACTTAGGGGTGGCAAATGGGTGGTTATGGGTTGGCTAATAAATAGTTAGAGTCATTCAAGACACAATGAACTATTGACAATATAAATTTTAATTTTAAATTATTTTTGGGTGACCCATGATCCACCACCAATAAATGGTTAAACCCAACCTAACGATCAAATCACATTTAAAAAACAGCCTAATTCATTTAAAATTTATTTGATAAACAAAATAATTAAAGAAATCATACAATAATTAGGCGACTCACTTATGTATGAGAAGATAAGCAAAATATAAATGGAGAGAAACATTGACATGTATGATTTCTTTTCCTTCTCATCTGCTACGCTCTTAATGCCCATGCTAAAGGATGAATGATCAGCCTATTCGTTCAAATAAATAATCATAGCATCCCTAGGCCTATAGGATAAGCAAAGCTAAACTTGTACGGTAGCCGTGACTCAGCAAAAACATGATTCTGTGAATTGTTTGTGCCTAGTCCTTTGTAGGAAAAGAACAATGAATCTACAAAAATTTTAAGAACAAATTTATGATTGTATTCAATAAGAATCCGTCATCAGTCATTAAAATATCTTTTCTACTTTAAAAGAGCAAGTTGTTTACAAATTTGTTTTCTGAAATTGCCCTTGTGATCTTTCTATTTCTACAACAAATATCTGTAGTTGAAAAGGACTAAAAAAGGACAAAATTGACAACATAGCCACCTGGGCAACTCAAACCCCTTGGAAAATCATTGCGTCTTTCTCTTTAATTGCTCTAAAACTCAAGTCATAACATTTGGCACCCATAAGGAAAAGTTACATCGTCTCAATCTTTAGTAACCTTTAAGTTCCAACAAAACAAAAAATGACTCCAAGTAGAGCTGACCGTATTCACAATCATCACCGATGAAATAGATCACTTCAGCAAAATTCATCTGCCGATATGTGATTACTTCAATTACAGTACTTAATAAAAGAGATTTGTGGAAACGGGCAGCAAGATGTCAATGTCTTCATTCCAATCACAAGATGATACAACCATTAAGTTAATTTTATTTATAACTATATATGAGATTGCAGTTAGGATGTGCGAAGAAAGATGAACATCACAAAATGCAGACGAATTCAAGAAAATTTTAAAAGAAGGAAGCAAAACCTGAAAGAAGCAGAGACGAAGAGATTAGCGACGACGACAAGCGGCGTTGTTGGGATAAATATTCTGACTAACAGGCGTTTTCCGACTTCTCTCGCTCGTTGCTCCTCTCCTCTCACTTGCGCCTTCTCTGCCTTTCTCGACAGAGGTTAGGGTTGGGGCTTGGCAAGAGGTTACTGTTTTTTTTGTGTAAATTACACTTTGGTACCCTGTGGTTTGACCCTATTTCACTTTGGTATCCTGTGGTTTGAAACTTGACACTTTGGTACCCTGTGGTATTCTCCATTAACACTTTGGTACCCTTTGGAGTTATTTTGTAATTTTAACCATAACAAATTTTTCAAGAAGTACATATTGACCCCAAATTTTTTTAAAAAAATTACAAATAGGTCCCTGGATACATATTATCTAGGGACTAAAATGAAAACTTTAAAAAAATTTTGAGGTCAATATGTAATTTTTACAAAATTTGTTATGGTTAAAATTACAAAATAGCTCCATAGGGTACCAAAGTGTTAATAGAATACCACAGGGTACCAAAGTGTCAGGTTTCAAACTATAGGGTACCAAAGTGAAATAGGGTCAAACCACAGGGTACCAAAGTGTAATTTACCCTTTTTTATTTTTAAGTAATTTATAGGCAAAAGACCCTTTTGTGCCCCTAACATTTGCGGTCATTTTCAATTATGCCCCTAACGTTTCATTTGTGTCAGTTGTGCTCCCAATGTAAAACAATAGTTTCAATTATGTCCCCAACTTTGACTCAATGCTGATGTGTTAATTTTTTTTACTTGTGTGTCAATTTTTTGTTCTGAAATAAATATGTGGCAAGATAACTGAATAAATAAAACATCATTGATTTATTTTTTATCCACCATGGCATTTCCTACGTGGATTTACATTCACTAAACCAAAAAATTACTACCCTAAACTTTTTTTGACATCTTTATCTTCATCTTCATAAGCCTTATACGAGTCAAAAATCCTAAATTTCCCTAGCTTTCTTTCTTCACCTTCGGGTGCGCAAGAGTAGGGTTCAAAAACCTAAAACCCTAAACTTTATTCAC
>QANZ01024541.1:0-35732 GCA_003254925.1 Chamaecrista fasciculata | reverse complement strand
AAAAAAAAAAAAAAAGAAAAATCATACTCTCCCCTTCTTATAATTTAGTCATGTCTGACAAAAAAAAAGGTAAAATTAGTCATGTTTTCGAAATTTTAAAAATTTTGTCTTTGAATAAATATATAAATTAATCTTTAAAAAATATATAAGTTAATAATTTAAGAGTTTGTGGAATTTTTTACTTAAATTAAATTTGATATTTTTAATTATAAAAATTTTGCATTCAAAATTATCAATAACAATCACAACAAGAGAAGGATTATGTTAGGTCACGATGATTAACATAAAACTTTTGTAGTATCTCTTCTAATTTATGAATACTTTATTAAAAAACGTGAATATTTAAAAATACTTCATTAAATATCTATTTGAGTTTTTTTCTAAAACTAATTGTATTTTATTAACTATATATAAATTTAATACAAATAAAATAAGAGTAACAAGGTCTTTTAACAAAACTAAACGGATTATTTAATACAAATAATTTTATTTTTTTACTTTTTCAATTCTTAAGACATTAAATACTTCTTATTTTTAAACATAATAGAAATAGTAAAATTCCATCTTAATATTTAAAAATTTAGTTCACATTCTTTAATTTTTAAAATAGTAAAATTAACACATTTTAATTATTGAAGTGTATATATTAGACTTTCAAGGGATCCATCTCGAAAACTTTATATTGTTAAACAGAAGCGCATTCTTCAGGGTGTAAATTCCCTATTTTTCCATTGACCTTTCTTAAGATCTAAAACAATTATCTTTTACGAAGAAATCTTATTACAGCACATAACTAAATTATAAGTTAATGAATTACAGGAAGTGTATGGCAGAATCACATTCATATGTCATATAGAAGAATGAACCCCTGTTGGTCAGCAAAATCAAGACAACAAAAGGGAAATCATAGCATTAGCAGATTCTGGTCCATCATTATTCACACTCGGTATGATGTTCTCAGGAGACACAAGTTTTACAAACTCTTTGAGTTCTGTGAAGCTGCAATGCTCACTATATGGCACTTCATACCTGATACAACAAGAATCTAATTAGTCATGCTCTCATTATATGGCACTTCATACCTTATACACATGAGCATCTAACGGAATATGCTAACAGAGATAGACGTCAGGATCAACCTTAAAACTTTTGTAAAACATATGGGATCACATTGGAACAAAAAAAAAACAAAGAAACATACAAGACCAAAGTAAAAACTGACCCAAATATATAAGACTGAAATAAGGTTTTAACCTTAAAACTACTAGCTAATCAGTGAGGCTGGACTATGCCATAAAACAAACACTTCTTATAGGACCAGATATGGAGAGAAGCAGGAAGAGATATGAATGATTTAAAGGATACAACAAAGATGGTAAATTCAACCACAAACAAAAGTAGAAGAAAAAGAATCTAGTACTCACCTTATAATAGTACCCTGTTGCCACCTCCTTCCTGGAGACTTCTTTTTACCTTTGCCAAAAGTCCAACCGGTGGGAGAGAAAGCCACAATTAGACTGAACCGACTCTGGTCAAATTTGCATACAATGATGAGAAGTGTAAAACTTAAACCATTAATTCCATTCGTCAAGATATTTGATTATGCAAAAACTAAAACACAATTTTGACATACATTGTTTTAATGTGAAAGTGTAGATTAGACAATAATATAAGTGTATGTAGAGAAATACACTGTAAATAAGTACATGCTAACATCAAGACATGTAAGCTAAAAAAGGCAACAGCCCTCACCGCATATTGAGTTGATATGTGCTTGAGTCTTTTGAAGCTTGCAAGCGTCCACATAGGGGCAACGTGAATATTGCTCTCATGTTCATTTGAAGTAAACCACCGCATGTCCTCCTCCTCCAATCCTAAACATTTCAAAAGCCGCAACTTTGCTGCATTCACGTAAACCTTTCTTCGAAGCACACGAGCAACCTCCAAGAATAGCCTTTCTTTTCCTATGAAAACAAAACAAAACAAACAAAAAGCAGTGTAATGGAAGTCTTTGAATTCTTTCCTCTTTTTTAATTTTTAGCTGATTGGACTATGTTATTACAAAATCACTAGTACACAAATCGACATTAAGAATTAATTACCAAACTGCAACATCATGTATTCATATGTACATGAAACAGCAAAAACGACTGATGAAAAGTATTGTAGTGTTGATACTCAGAGAGCAGAGTGGTAAACCCTACCAATTGTATAGCTACCAATCAAAAACAGGGTCCGAGGATTAAAATTCTCTGCTTGGATGGCATCAATAACGAATTGTATTACAGCCTCCTGTTTGGGAAAGTCATACTGCAATAAAACAGCATAAAATACAATTAACGATAAGTTTTTAGATTACACACAAACAGAGAAAACATATCACAACCTCTTAATTGGCCATTGCATCTTGATCTTATTTCAGGAACAAACTAAGTTTAACCAATAAGAATCATAAAGCCAGGTCAATTGAATGAGGAAATTTCACTAATCCGATGTGGACTCACCTGTGGGTTACAGTAAGTTGTATCAAGAATCAGAGTATGGATAGGACATATCTGCAGAAACGGATTGGTTGCTATTTCTTGATTAAAGCGAAAATCTCCTGTATGAAGCACAGCCTATATGCACGAAGTAATATTTAGTCAATTTAGCATAAAAACTGGGCAACAAGCAAACAATAATTAAGCTCATTAGGAAGTCAATCCAGGCCAGACCTTACCATTGGGAGGTTGAAAGAGTATGATCACAGAACCCGGACAATGGTTGGCATCCAAGAAAGTCACATCAACACCAGCTATGTTATTTTTTTGGTTTAGAGGTAAAACATGTAATTTGTCATTTGGGATCCCGATGTTCATATTTACAAGTCTAGCTGTGATGGAGGTGCAATAGATCTTTCCATGATTGAAGGACTTTGTGAGACCTTGATAATCTGCATACAAGAATATGAAGCGGCGAGACGCATAGAGGACAACCTTGAGCTTTGATTGCGATATTTTACTTCCAAGCAGTTATGACTTAAAAGACTGAATAGAAGAAGCTTATTAAGAGGCTTAGGAGCTCAACAGAAGGAACTTCCTTTTTATTCTTGGGTAATTTTAAATGTGGAACATACGTAATGGGCAACAATAGACCCAAAAGTTGAAAGTAAATATAATCCACTAAAAGTCTAAAACTTTATAAAACATGGAATATTAATAAGCAGAAGCAGACTTACGGTCCAAATGGAAGTGTGTCAGAAACCAGTGAGAACAATCTCCTCTGAGATATTTGAAAGCATCCTGCAGATATCCAGATTTAGTCCAGGTACCCAGACCCATTACAGGGAAAAACTTAACTCTTTTAAGGAATACGGAGGTTTCACATATTAATACTCATCATGGATATTTATGGATGAATTCAGCAATGTTTATCATCCCCAAAAATGAAGGGAATTCATTGGAGGCAGAATCACACAAATGCAATACAATTGACACGCATGCTCAGATTAAGACGTCAACCCAATGGCCAACGAGCATTCTCTTGATGGAAAATGTCAAATGCACTACGATGTCATGTGCCACAAGGAAAAAGCTCCTCATTTTTTAGATAACTATCCTTCTAAAGCAGAAATTGATTATTGAAAATATGAGCTGAAGCTCCCTTTTCAGTCGACATATTTCAAATGCCCTAAAGCCTTGAATGAAGGTAATAAAAAACATCTGTCATTCAGATTACTACTTACCACCCGGAAAGGCGTTCCCGGTACGCAACACCATGGGGGAACATCACGAGTCTTTCTATTTGTTGACGGAGTTTTTGCCTTCTGTTTGCGACCAGAGTTCAAGCTATTGTTTTTTGTTTCAAGCTGTTGGCCAGGAATGTCAGAAACTTTCTTCCTATTGCTAGTAGAGCCTGGGAAATAATCAGTAATTAACTTATTTGTTGCTGTTTTATTAGCTTCATCAGCTTTTCTTTCAGATTGGTCATTTTGCGATTTAACTCTCGGGGTTCTAATCCTTCTAGGCTCAACAAGGGCTTCCTCAGGTTTTTCCTCTGAAGAGGCAGTTCCTTTTCTAAGCTGACACAGAGCATGTACAATTTTTTTCCTGGGGCCAAGTGCGGTAATGCCCATACTTAAGAGATCCTTCAGACACAGAAGAAAAAGAACAATAATCAAGATAAGAGAGAGAGAGAGAGAGAGAGAGAGAGAGAGAGAGAGAGAGAGAGAGAGAGAGATTTCCATAACAAGAGTAACGAAGCATAAAGTCATAACAAAAAACAGTTTTGTTTCGTTCCAGTTTATCAAATTCTAGATATTTTTTTTTTATAACCATCAAATTCTAGATATGAAATACCCAAAGTAGACGACTAATACATTCTTTGGCTTTTAAACAACATAATCTCGCTGAGCTCCCTAACTGTCACTCTAACTCAAATTACTTGCAAGTTGCGAAACAGTTTTGCACCCAAAGGAGTTGTACTACAGAACAACGAACAGTCACCCGAAGTATGTAAGCATAAAGACAATTGCTCTTAATATGTGTGATTCCGTCTAATGAATTTCCACTTTCTAATTAATAACTGGATTTATTAATACAATAAAATATCGGAAACATTAACTTTAAGGCAGCAGTAAAAGAAAATAAACTTTTGAAATTAAACTGATAGCACGAGATCATACAATTGAGTAATACTAATAAGTACTCAAAATAAGCTCACCTCTTCCGTCAGCCACTGCAAGGTGTCCCAATCAATTTCTTCCGTCACAAAAAGATCTTCATATTTAGCTAAACCCAGATTACGTAGCCAATCAACAACAGGAGAGACATTGACAACTTGTGGCACGAGTTGAGGGGCCATCTCATCCTCCGGAAGGATAATCTACATGACATTATCGTATCATTAGTTCTTAATTATCAGAATCATTCTTGAAAAAGTTTCGCGACACAGGTATTCAACGCATGGTTATTTTACGCTTTTGAGCCCAAGAAAGAAGATTATATAGAGGAAGAATAAAGAAATTACATCTTGAGCTTTACTTTCTCCTCTGTCAATACAATCGTTGGTATGAATATGTCGCCGTTCTTCGGTCAAGTCCGAAATATCAATACCACAAAGGGGACACTGAACTTGTCCTCCAACGGCTCTAGAGCTATCTACTTCATCTAATTCAGAACAAAAATTCAGCAACAGATCAAGCTCCGAAGCAACCTCAAAGTCGTTATTCAAATCTCTATTGGGGGGTATTCCATTTCCATTAGGTGCCAACAACTTAGACTCTATTGAATTGCGAAAATAACCCTCCTTCACTTTCAATTTCTTCTCGTCCTCGGCCTCAGAAGAACACACCCCACACTCATCAGAAGCTGAATCTTCTGCGAAAAGTTCACATCGGCCAGAATCTATGGTTGACGGAATGAAATCCAAACTACAGTTTTCATCAGGCTCACATGCCTCTTTGCTGAGCAACGAAGAATCGCAACTGAAACTCAATATATCATCGGATTTGGAAAAGATTTTGTGATTAGACGACGAAGGAACCCCATGAAACCTAGAATTCTGGAGCGCGTTTTCCTTGCCGAAGGAGGTGGAAGAAATAGAGCGTTTGGGCCTCTTTGGTTGGGGTTGATTAAGATTGGAGAGAGTGAGGGGTTCTTGTTTGTGAGAAATCGTAGTCTGTGTAAGAGGGATCTGAAAATCATCGTCATCGTCGTCCAAGAGCTGAAATTTGAGGGTAGAATCTGGCTGAGACTGCCTCTGAGTGCGATCTAAATCGAACATGGAGCTCATTGAGTCGCAAATCGCGAGAGCGATGTAGAATTGAGGGATGTTATACGAAGGTGAAGTGAATTCGCTTAGGTCTTTTCAAATTTCATTGCGCGTCAAATGGAGGGAAATCGAGCGAGAAGGATATGAGTTTTTTTTTTGTTTGTTCTTTCATTGTTTTTGGCGAGTATAGTTTACTTGGGCTTGAGAGCCTCACAACTGGGCTAGCTCAATTTAGAGTAAATGGATTTATTGGGTTGGGCTTCAGTGATCGCCTTAATGATATGAGTCCCAATATATGCAACAACAACACTAACATATTGATCAATTGTATTAATTTTTGGGATGAAAAGGAGCAAATCCTTCTCGCTCGATTTCCGATTCTCAACTTGAATATGGGGATTTTTTTTTTATAAATCATAGACGTTTATTTGTCTTTTGAGGTTTTAAGGATTATTTTAATAAAGATCATAAACTTTTGGGATTAAAGTGTAATTAAATCAGGACCTATTCAAAAGAAATCTTATGAAAAGGAGAAAATTCTGTAATATTAGAATTCTAAAGACCCTTTTATAATTAATTTCAATTCAAAAGTAAAATTACA
This sequence comes from Chamaecrista fasciculata, assembly GCA_003254925.1. Lineage (NCBI taxonomy): Eukaryota > Viridiplantae > Streptophyta > Magnoliopsida > Fabales > Fabaceae > Chamaecrista > Chamaecrista fasciculata. The sequence goes on along the minus strand of QANZ01024541.1, from coordinate 29,380 downwards.
TAATGTACTATTTAGTTTCTGTTTTCTTTATGTTTTGATCCCTTTTAGTAAAGGGAAAGGACTTAAACGCATAAGAGAAGACTTGTTGGGAGGTTTTTGACATTTTAAGGCACATTTGCCGTTAAATCCTAACAGAAATAAAGCACAGGGGACCAATTCGCTAACGGGGCAAATCACGGGGCACCAAACTGCAAAAAAATTTTTTCAGGGTACCAAATTGCAATTTACCCTTAATTTTTTGTGTATACAAAAAAATTGTATTAATTTTTAAAAAAATAAAAATATTATTATTATTGAAAACAATAAAACCTTCATCAACTTAAAAGTTTTTAATCTTAAATTCTAAGTTCCAAAATATTTACAGTGCTGTCAACATCCATCAAGTCTACTATAAGGGAAGAGGATCTTCCGCTGTATAACATTGGTGCTGTACAGCAAAGGACCAATAATATTGTGCCAGGTGTTCGCTTTGTACACATGGCACAATATTATTGTCCTTATGCTGTACAACAGAGGATTCATAGGCTACTATAGGTATATTATAACTGTTGTGACTTAGTTTATGAATTAGAAAACGACAAGTTTCTCTATCTCATATTAAAGGACCCTTTTTTTCAGGTGCATGCATAGTAATTTCTAATTTTAAATTTGAAGCTTTGTTGGCAATAATGTCTACAATGGTGGAAGGAAGAGTATCAATTATACTTAAATTGTATGTTTACTCTAATTATTAATTATTATATCATTATGTGGGAGTCTTCTTCTCTTCTCTGAAATAATCAGCAAACACATGTGGTCAAATTTGGTTAATACAGTTCTTATGGAGACCAAGGCCACCCATCTGTCTAATCATGCAAGTTTAATTCTCAAAATATAAATAATGCAGAGATGTTTACATAACCTCTGCCTCTTGTTAGATGGATTCAAAAGGGTCTAGCTAGTTCAATTTGTCTCTTGCTAGATTAATATAACCAAATATAGCTTTCCAATATATATTATTGCCTCCAGAGAATTGAAGTAAAGACATCATTTTCTCTTACCTTTCCTTATAATTCTCCCTTCTGAATCCATTTTGGCTTCATTTACACATTGGTCTGCATCAAAAGAGTAATCATCTCTCAACCAAATAGAGACGTAGGATATAAGAAAAGCTATATAATGTAAAAGAGATAGATAGTGGCATTACATTGGAGATTGGTTTTGGTTTAAAATAATAATGAATGAATATAATGACACGTCCAATCTCTCTCTCACCACTCCAATTGTCTCGATCTTTAATTTCTGCTGTGGAAGTTGACAGCCTCGTTGACTGCATCATCTAACTTTAACTTTTTTTTTTTTTTTCTCTTCTTATATTCCTAACTTTCCCTTCATAGCTATTGATTTTATTTTTTTGAACAGTACTCCATATATGTATGGATGTCTCAATCCATAGCTAGACTTTGAAGGAAGTGAAGGTGGTAATAGAAAAGGACATGAGCAAAAGCATTTGGTAGACTCAGATCACGAGGGTCAAGTGAAATTGCCAACTCTACAACCACATTTCTATATATTCACACCTTTCCATACACTCTTAGGGTGGTCCTCTTATTTCTCTACAAATTGTGACTCATTTGAGTGAATATGTAGAAAGAGTTTCGGATTTGATTTTCACATAAAACATTTGTATATAAAGATGACAAACTTTAACTACTGTAATTAAATTTTAAATTGAGTTAGAAGATCTCACAGAATGTAGATACTGATGATGTTAAAAAAACAAAAACACGTCTCTGTACTCCATAAATTTTGGTGACAGATATGAAAGTTGAAACACTAAATAGTTATTTAATGTTGCATTTTTTTTTCATTGATATTTTTTCTTTCTTGTTAAGATAATGAAGTTGACTATTGGTTTCGGCTATTTGGCAGAGCTTAATAGGGTACTAGTCCCGTCAAGAAGCTTCCTCCTAATTAGAGGATTTAAAGTGCATATAATATAATATACTGTGAAACAATGTAGAATTTAAGTAGCAAACTTGTGAAGTGTTTCATTTTCAGAATTTTCATTAATCTTTTTTGGTGTAATTTATTTTAAAAGTCATTTCATTACTATTATTTGTTTTTTTTATACATTAGTTCCAAACTCCAAAGTAAATTAAGATTGCAAAATGAATTTTTAAAAAAAAAACTACACAAAAAAATATGTAAATTATAGAGAATGAACACCTTCCCAACAAAAATCAATTTCTCCACCTAGGTGAAGCATCAAAATTTAATGTTGAAAAGGACACCAACATCAATGTGCATTACACACTTATAAAGTAATCACATCAGCGAACTGTGACACACCTAATATATATTGTGTTAGGATTTCCCTCCCTAGGAAATCTCTTAGCGCCTAAGGGCTAGTTGAGTAGTTGTTATTGGGTAAAATTGCTTGCGATTTAGGCCTGTGCAGTAATCCTTTGGGTTTGGCCTCTGTTGGTCTCTCCAACATGCCACTAGCGCCCTACCCGGCAGTACTTGAGAATGCCTTCCCTTACTACCACTTTTTTTACCAAAAAAAAAATATGTAATTCCTAATTCCTAAGTAGCACAAAGCCACAAACCAATATTATCCACCATCCTAAAAGCAATTATTATTATTTTTTCAATAAAAATACGGCCAGCATTTGTGGTATTTTCTACTAACTCCTATAAAACGCTGGCTTCTAAGTTTTATTTATTCAAAAGGCCATATTATTGTTTTCTGTGAATGTAGCAGTCAATGCCTTGAGATTAGATGATCGCGGGAAATTGTGCATAAAGAACAAGCAACAATGTTATTCAAATTATTAAATGTTATTCCTTTTGCTTAGACAACACCATTTTTAAATGCCATCAAAATAAATTTATTCATATCATGTAATTGCTTTATCTTGTTATCAAGAACATGCATCATAGTTCTGCAGTGAGTAAAGAAAAGAAAAAGAAAGAAGATTCCATTTGTCCCAACAAGATTATTCTTTTCATCTCTGTAATTTTATTTGAATTTTCCTCTAAAAAAATCATTAGTATTCTTTTTACAAGTTAATATGTATAATTTATTTTTTGGGGACAAATGGGATGTTAATGATTTAGTTTTGCATTTACCATGTATTATTTTAACATTTTCAATATGTATAATTTAAATAATAAAAGTGTAAATTAGATACGAAAATATAACTTACTAATAACTAGCAATATCAAGTCTCCAATACCTTGATAAATTAAGTAACAATATAATCAGAATTTTATTGGTTTATTTGAAGATATTTTGTTAGAATATTTGCAAGAATGAGCTACCAATGTGATTTATGTGAAATACTTTTGATGTTTAAGTCAGAATATAATAAAGAAGGTGACGATTTAAAGGAATTTAGCCTCATATCTATTTTCAATATGTATATGTGAAGCTTCGTATGTAGATTGCTAGGCTATTGAGTATGGACAATTCGTGTAGCAAAATTGATAAGTAGTGTCGTGTAGAAGAAAGTTATTAAGATAAAAGTATTATTAGTATTCTCTAATTATGATGTTAGTTTTAATTGTACCTTTTATTTTTTTTTTTGTTAATTATACCTCTAAAGTATGGGGTTAGTTTTAATTGTTTCCCAACAAAATTTTAAGTCAATTGTATTCTCAATTTGTTCTTTTTTGTATCAATTTTGCCATAATTTTTTTTTTGTCAATTGTACCTTTAATTATGGGGGTGCAATTGACTTAAATGTGAAATATTAAGGGTACAATTGATCTAAAATTTTTTATTGACGTACAACTAAAATTGACCATATATATTTTATAGTACAATTGACAAAAAAAAATTTAAGAATATTAACTAAAAGTAATTTTATTGTTTGGAGTATCAAAACTAAGTTATTTATACTTTAAGGTGAAAAAAAAAGGAAGTCAAAGATTCTCAACAATAGTATTAATTTTTTTTAAGAAAATAATCTCATGTGAGACAAGTTAAGACAAATCAATAGATTGAAACTCAATGGGTGTAGTAGATCTTCTATAATATTTTAAGGGTGTACTGCTGAGAGAGAAAAGAATAAGGTAGAGAAAAAGTGTTAGGAGAACTCACTTTATCTTTCTACTTATTCTTTTCTCTCTCGGCACTATACATAGTGTACTATAGAGGATCTTAATTGATAGTTGTAGTCCTAAATTCATTAACCTTAACAAATGTTAAAAGTTTCAAGGTGAAAATTATGTGAGCACCATAATTTAATATATTAATCTCATTTTCTTAAAGAATAGAGATAAAAAATAAATTCTTGTCTCTGGAAAAAAATAAAAAATAACAATATTGGTTCTACAATTTTTTTTTCTAATATTAAAAAGTATTAATTAGTTAGTAGAGATAAAATTATTAATTATTTTAATTAAATTTAACAAATACTCCACCATTGACCATATAAGATGAAGGCATGACACCTTCATAATTGCGGAGAGCCAAAAATAGAGGAGCAGAGAGACGAGACATTGAAGAACACCATGAACCCCACCCAAACGGCTCTTGCTGTTGCTGAACCACCCACCACACCCAGGTGAGTCAGATTCATACCCACCATTTACATTTACATTTACATTTCAGTGCGCTTTCTTCCATCAAGAATTAGTCACTTCCACATCTACTTTTTAAACTTGTTTCATCAGCTTTTAATTCAATTTGCTTGCGGTGCGTTTAGAGAGAGAGAGAGAGAGTGTGTGTGCCCACAATCTCAGTCACATGCGCTACAAAGCAGAATTATAAAGTGGCGAGTGAGTGAAAATACCAAAGAAGCACTCTTTCTTCTTCTTTTTTTTTTTTTTCTCTCTCTCTCGCGTACATATACAGATAACCCAGCGTCAGAGCGCAACATTCAAAAAAATTCGCTTTTCTTCATTCTTTTTCAACTTGTACAAACCTATTCATTCATTCGCCCCCTTCAAAATCCATTCTTTGTCTTCAACTCTTTCAATTTCCCATTCTTTTTAACTTTTCATACTCCTCTCTTTTCTTCGTTTTCGGCCTCGCTTGATCTGTTCAACCATTTCCAGCTATTCTTCGGTTTTTAAAATATGTGTATTTTTTAATGGCCTGGGAATGATCCACAATCAGTTCATGATCTGTGGGTTTTCACCAAGTTTCAATTTTTTGTTGGTTTTTGTTGATTTTCAATTTCTGGCATTGGATGGATTGGATACTTTTCGTTTTAATTTTGGTGCTGTGTGATTAAAATAAAATAGAATTCTTCATCATTTTTAGTGGCGGTTATGGGTGGTGGTAGAGTTGAAGTGATAAGTAGCAAGGGATGCTCTGGATTGTTTTCACCATCATTGCCTTCATTCAGGGGTTTGCATCTTCATCCTTTGGAGCCAGTGACTCCTGTTTCATCCTCTGTCCCTTCTGAAACTATGGAAGTTCGATCAAGTGCTCCTTTTGCTGATCTTATTATATGCGTTACTGGTTTATCTAAAGGTATATGCTTTTTTTTTCCTGAAGGCTTTCTAAGCATTTTTTGTCAGTGTGTTTTTCAAGCATGAATTTCTATGTTTCCCATTTGTTTATTTCTTTTCCTATGTTATTCATTCATTTCTCCATTGCGTTTTGTACTCTGTTATCTTCTCTTGGGATATTTCATGTAGAAGAATGTAGCAGTCAGTTACTTGTAGTCATCAGCAAAATCTAGAAGTATGTTTTTAGTTTTTGCATCATTTCTTTTCTTCTTTAAGAACCATCGAAAACTAGAGACCATTCTTCCCGAGTTGCAGGAAACTAGGAATCAATGGTTTTGTCTCTATTAGCATAGTCTTTTTTATACACATGGCAAACTATATTCTCAATTCCCTTCTCTTTCTGTTGGTTCAGACCAGAGAATGATAGGAGGGGGGATTGGTTATTATGCTTGTATTATAAAATGTCAGAACCTAAGCTAAAGGCTTTAAGAGGCAGATATAGGTAAATAACCAAAGATATAGAAAGAAGTCAAGAGGATTTGCTTTAGGTGATAGTATATATGTGCTTTGACTTCTGCGTCTGTGTGTGTGTGTGTGACATGTTAAAGAATTGAATTATTCATGCTTTTATTTTGTTGCTCTTTGGATTTTTGTTTCGGCAGAAGCAAGGAAACAGGTCATGGAGGCTACAGAAAGATTAGGGGGCCATTATAGCCCCCATTTGCATCCTCAATGTACCCATTTGGTGGTTCAGATATCCTTTCTTCTTTTTGAAATGATATGAATTTTCATACATAATGATAATGTCATGATTTAGGAGTTGCGAAAACCCCAAATCAGGGCTGTGGTTGCTACTTTGTTCAAATATAATTGTGTTGTGGTTATAAATACTGTAGTATGATATTATTTGAGCTCATCTCTCATGATTTCCGCTATCAATTGGCCTTGGCACTGATTTTTGTGTTCACTTATTCAATCCTGGCGTGAAATCTTTAACTCCCATTACAGCTTTGGTGGACGTAAGTTTGAACATGCGCTGAAGCATGGAGCAAGAAATGGCCTCTTTGTTGTCACACTAGGTTGGTTTGTGGATAGTGTTAGGAAAAATGGTGAGTTGGGCTACTTGTTGTAATTTACTAAGTTGTTTTGGATTCTGGTTAGCCCTTTTCGGCAATACAATTCAGCCCGAGTGTTATGATGCCAGCCACTAGAGTTTGACTCAAAATTTCATATTTTGACCCTTTTCTTACATTGTGTAGAATTCATTTTCTTTCATCTGCTACAGTGAGGTTGAGTGAATCGCTTTACAGTGTGAAGAATTATGGGGATAAGAATACGCGATTGGATGACTATAAACTGCTTGCTGGGTATACAAATGCTGAAACTTCTTGTCTTCCTGCAAGACTCTGTGAAAACAAGCAAGTTGGTAGAGTTGAAGAATTTCAAGGACTTTCCGGGAGAGAGTTTAGCAAGAATGTGGACTTGACTTTATCTGGTTGCTCTATCTATATTGATCCGGACATCTCACCCGAATTGCAGAATAAGGTAAAATTAATTTTTAGGATTGTGAGTTTCCTGCTTGAATTATGGTAGCTTGTGATTTGAGTACTCTTGGGTGATTCATTTAGATGCTTTTAACGTTTGATAGGTTGTCGAGACTGCTTCCAGAGAAGGTGCCAATTTGGTGGAGCAGTGGTTTGTTGGATGCAATGCCAGTCATGTAGTCACTGAAGGAACATCCATAAGAAAATATCTCGGGTACTCAAGTAACTTCATTACAGTAAGTGCTGCATCACATCTTTACGATTGATATTTGGACATTTTGAGAATGATCATAAGGAGGCATGAAACTTTCTGAAGCCTCACACTGATTGATTGTTCCACTATATTACACTTAAACTGTACACTTGGATGATTTATTGTGTTGTTGTACACTAGTGATGTCTCTACAGCATTATTAGTATTCAAAGTAAAGTTCTTGACACCTGGTATGTCTCAGCCACTGTGGATTCTCAAAACTGCTAAGGAGAAACATGTGCAAAGGCTTGTTCATATGTCTGCTGACTTGGCAAGGCAAGTTGGTTCGATGCTTGAGGACATTCACGATGGTATCGTGGGGGAGGTAATTTGTCACTTGTTCACCTCTTATTCGTTTGAATATCTTTTTGTTTGTTCTTTTGCACTTGATGGCGTAGTTCAGAATTTTATTAATATGAGAATCTAATTTTTTACTACTTATTGGTCATGTTCGAATTTCAGTGTAAATCTTTAGCCAAATAGGAGTCTAGGTTGGTACGGATATAAATTTTGTCACTGAAAATAGATTAATTATCGATTAGATTAGGGCATCAGATTACCAAAATTAAACTTATCATTGCTATAGTAGTAGGACCAAGAATTAGGATTCTCCGGCTGAGCTGTATGTTCATTTCTTGTTGAGTGCCTCATTAATAATAGGTTAAATTGCACAAAACTTCCATGAATTTTAGTTACTGTGCAAAAAATCCCCCTAAACTTTTGATTTTGTGCAAATAACCCCTTTTGATAAAATTATTATTGAAAAAATAAAAAGATAAATATTTTTTTGGCTACTATTAGTTATAAGAATAGTTAGTTCATTTTAATTTTCGATCAATGTAAAATATAACAACAATCATAAAATTATATATAAAAAAAACTTGATTTTTTAATGAAAATCTTAACTAAAGGGGTTATTAGCACAAAATAAAAAATTCAGCGAGTTTTTCGTCACTCTTTTTTTTTCACAATGACTAAAGTTCAAGGGATTTTATGCATTTTAGCCTTAATAATACTTTTTTCTTCTATTCTGGTACCAATTGTAGCAGCTATTTTATTTTTATAATTATCAGTCTACTTATCTGATTTCATTATTTAGTACATTGGTAATGCTCTACAGCCATTGGTTTTCCCCTCTCCCATGGAATACTGATCTGTATTTTGTTGACATATTAGGAATCACTTAAGCAAGATCTCCCAGAAGATCTTCAAGGTGCTAAAAGTAAACAAAATCACAAAGAAAGGCAACAGATTGTGAATTCTGCAAAAATTGGTGTTAGAAATCGCCGTGGTCGTCGAATGCAGGCATGTGAAGTACAACTCTTTTGCCCTTACATTTCCTGCCCCTACTATAATCTTATTATTAAGATGCTGCAGCTTTAATTTCCAGCACAGCATTCACTCCTTTTTTGCTTATTGCCTATTTAAAATGAAAGATAAACAAAACGAAACAGTGCTTAGAATAATGTTCTTCTTAGTAATACTAAGTTTGGAGTTTTGGTTCCTGCAGACTTGTCAGACTCCGATACGTCCTATAACACCTAATAACCTTCTCGATTCTATCTGCTGGTCAATATCAGAACCAACCTCAACAGCTTCCATTTACAATGACTCTTATAGTTTTGAAGATCCTAGTGAAAATCATCCTTCAATATTTTTGGATGCAAAAGGGGTTACGAAGGACTCAGAAGCTTCATTTTCAAACTCCACTCGACCTTTGAGAGAAAGGTTGTGAACTATCTCCAATGCTTGGATCTTATTTTGAGTGAACATACAATTTGGTCATTGAAAGATACACGAGTTGACGACTCAATCCCGGAAAGTTTAATTTACACTTTTTAGTCCTTGAAAATCATGGAAGCAATACAACTTAGTTCCTCATTTTTAGGGATTAATTTCTAAGAACAAAAAGTTTCAAATGTATTAGTTTCATGACTTTCAGGGATAATTTGTATATCTTTCAAAGATTAATTTGTATGTTTAGTCTTTTATTTTCTTCCAATCAGATTTTGAGAGGTGGGGACTTGAACTGGGTTGGCCATTTAGATTTTCAGAAGTAATTGGGATTCATGATTCGTAGTACAAAATAGTTTTATCATTTATGTTGCTGCTGTACTCAACTGCTGAAATTTGACTTGTTGCCTGTTTCTTCACCGATTCCTCACTATACCTTATGATTCTTGTGCCATTTTTGCAGTGAGAAATCTGAATTGATATTCAAAAATCATTTTCTTACCGTACTCTTTCCCATTGACCGATTTGCTGAGATGGGTCCTTCTTCAAGAACATTTTTTAGCAATAATGGCTTTACATGTCTACAAGTTTTGGATCATATCTATGCATTTTATCAGGTACAAGAGCAATTCTTTTGGAAATTTGCATGCTCTTTTCTGCATCTATTATTGCTTAAACATTCATTGAAGCACACTTGGTTGGTTTCTGCCAGTGCAGTTGTATTTAGTTTAAGATGAAATTTATGTTTTGATCCTTGAATTTGTCTCAAAACTAAAATTTAGTATCTAAATAATCGAAATATATTTTTTGATCTCTGATTTTTTTTTTACAAATGTTAACTGTTCAATCCCTGAAACATTATCTCGGGAGAATAAATAATTTATGTTTATTAAAAAATTTTGGGATCATAAAGTATTTCTAATATTGCGGGACTAAATTGTAGTTTTAGGGCATTCAAAATACACTTTGATGATTCCTTGTGTCACGGTTTTTCAGTTTTTCTAATGAGGGTACTCTTTGTATGTGGTGATAGGAGAATCTGTCAACCCATGAAGTAGAAGCTGCAATTCATAGTGATTCAAGACATGCCGATCGACTTCGATCGGTGTACTCCAGTAAGGAAACAGCAGAGAGTGGGATTGTGATGTTCAAAAGAGCTGATTTTCTGGGTAGTCGTACAAGTTTTGAAATGTTGAAACGTGTTTCTGGGGATAACAACTCTAATGTCTATGAACTAGTACTCAGGGCCTAACGTCATTCACCATATAATTTTTTTTTTCTTCAAGTCCTGTTTCTGCAGCGTAAGCCTATCATTAATTTAAATGGATTTCAGAGTAATGAGATGCCTCACATTGCCAAATTGTCTAACTTACAAACGTACGCAAGGGAAAGTGAATCAAACGAAAGTGAAATCAGCCAAATAAGAAGAATGGACATACATTAGTATTTGCTTTTCATTTAACCTTGCAACTGACGCGTATACTGATAAAGATAATTCTTTTAGTAAGGGTGACTAGCACTTCGGGTTATTTGCAAACTCAGCAAAATTCGATTCAACTTGGTTTGTAGATTAGATGGATTGGTTCCAAACTTATAGAATCAGTGCAAGTCAGATTACATGTTGGAAATCTAAGGAACTGATTTAACCCATAACCTGCACATTTTTTTGCATTGGCATGTCAACTGTGAAAGGCTTTGGAAGCAAAAGATGTACATGTCTTTGGTTGTTACAGTGCAGATTGGATTATGTTATGAGTTATTTATGGTAGGGCTCAGTGTAAATTGTCTGGCGCTGAATCTAAATTGGAAAAGTGAATTGTTCTATCATGTAATTGAATTCTATCAGTTACATCTGAATCAATAAGGGGAAAAAAGGAATTAAAAAAAATATAGGGTACAAAATTACAGAAGCAAAATGATCACATGACATGCACTGATTTGGAGTACCTGCTGACTATAAAGTAAACCCAGAAGCCACTGTTAAACCTTAATGATACACTTCTTCTGCTACACTGTCTTTCCTTCTAACATCTCCATTTTTTTTCTTTTTCTCTCTCTACTCTCTCCCCTGAACTTCTTTCTTTCTTTTTTTCTTTTCTTTTTCTTTTTTTTTTTCTCCTTTTCTTCAGCCATTACTTCCCATATACAGATACAAGAATGACTACAATGTCTACAACTTCATGGATTTTTCTACTGTGTCAAAAACTTGTATACCTCATCACTGTCATCTCCTTTGCTCTCAATATATCACAACTCGAAGTAGGCCTGGCTGCGGTTCTGTGTAGTCAAGACCCTCTTCTTCGAGTAGATATCGCTGTACAGCCACTGGAAGTCTCGCAGGAGTCCGGGAGCCCCGGGTGTGGTGGCCTGTACCGACACATATATAAACCTGCAAACGCTGCTCGGCAGCTCTGGCAGTGCTTCTTAGCACACTCAGTTCATGTTTTAGTACATGAATAGCTTCACTTACATGCAACCCATGTAGGTCTATCATCCTCTCGTGTCCTCTTCCATTGCCCTGCATCTCGGGAGCGACTGGATTCCTGATAATTTAACATGTGTAGTGAATGCAGCAGAATCCATGTAAACATCCCAGAAGATGCTTTCATATATAAGATGGGGAATAAAATGAAGTTAGAGGGGTACATAAAACAGCAGCAGATGTATAGGACATGCTCCTGGCAGTCTGGTACCCAGTACAAGAAACTTCTTTAAGTGCAAAACGAATCAAACAGAAGGTAAAAAAGTATGTCTAAATAGAAAACTGAAAAACAGTGTAGCTAACTTGTCAAAGGGTAACTACTTTACTATGATATCAATTTATATACAGCTGGTGAGGAAGCAGCCAATAATATTGTCTCAACACAAGTAAAGTCCTTTTTATTTTTGTTCAACCAGTAATGAAGGGGGGTGACTAATGAGAGCTGTGGAGAACAACAAACCTTTGGCGGTAAATAGATTCTTGGGCTTTTTCATGAGCTGCTTTCATGTGCATGTTGTGCAGTTGCCCTTTAACGCTTAGTTCCTTTGCTAGGGCTTTATTTCCAATGAGATATGCCTGCCGTGCCTGTTTTTGAAAATACAAGCGATTAACTCAAATTTACAAAAGTGTCAGTTGGAGAAAGCTTCAACTGACAGAAATTGTTGCACAGAAACAAACTGAAGAACAAATTGTTCTGATAGGCATGTGCCAGCCTTCTGGCAATTGTTCCTTGATTAAGCTGTTTGTTCATGAACATCTTGATACAAGCACAACAGCATTGAGATTGAACCCATCATCCCTTGACTATTGATCAAACTTGATTGTCCAATAAACAAATCAAGATATGAAAATAAAAGCATAATGTGAACAAACTCAAAGGAGGGAACGGAAGGAAAGGAAGCAGAGAGTCATTCGAGTCTGGGGAATGCATGTCAGTGTCAACAAACCATGGAGCATACAGCCAAAAGCATCGGATAATGCAAAGGAAATTTAAGACCCACCTGCTCAAAATATGCATTACGCAAGCGTGCATGATCACGAGCCTCCTCCCGCAGCTCCGTATACATATTTGCTGCCATCCAAATTGTTATAAAATGTAGTGTAGAAAAAACTTTTTGCACAATTGACGAATATAATGTAAATATTTACCAACTGCATCACCAGTTTCGAGCCAAACAGGAGCTCGAGCAGAACCACGACTCTGCAACCTCTGCCCAAAATTCGCTCTTCCCTGTCCACTGTTATAGGCACTAGCCAGAACATGAGAACTTCTGCTTGAGCCAATAGCAGCATCACTAGAACCATTTTTCTCGTACTTCCATAAACCAGAATCCTGGGATGCAAGTTTCCTGACAGCAGAAGCAAAGTCAACAGCACCTCTAGATGGAGCTGAAGTGCTAGATTTGAAAAGGAGCATGTCCTTATCAGATGATCGGTAGGGATTGCCACTTTGTTGGACATTATCTGCCGCATATTTCACAGAAGCAGTCGGTCCATCGGATGAATTAAGAGCAGGAAAGTCCATTGCACTAAGGTTGGGAGCTGAAAGAGTCTTTGAATTCAGATTCTGATTGAAATTGCCATCGACTTGAAGCTACAAATGCAAATAACAAAGATCAGGTTTTTCACTTGAAAAGGATATCAAAGAAATGAAAACAAAGACAAAAGCATCCCCAGAAAGAACTAAACTTAGAAACATAGTAACTCAATCACATACCATGAAATGATCAAGTCATGTGTAATTAATAAAAAAAAAATTAGGAGAAAGATAGATAGCCTATCTATCTTTCTCTCAGATAGTACTCCAAAGGTCCTTGAAGATATGAAGCACAGAACTAAATTATGGAAGAGGATTGCTCAAATATGACATTTGGAACTGAAAACTAGACATAAGAGAACAAATAGATCATACTTGAGTGATATCTCACATCTCTAATGGATTCAACGTTGCACCTACTCCTATCGAAGGCAGGCATTTGCAAACATAATTTCCATGCAAATGCTAGGAATTAGTGGTTTTGCATGAATAATAAAATAATATATTTAACTGACCAAAAGGCAGTAACTACACGAAGATCAATCTTACCTCTAACTGAGTAAGCATCTCAATGGTCAGATTCAAATCACATCCATTGGCAAAGTACACTTCTGCAAGGCTTTCAGCAGCAAAACCCAGGAATTGAGAAGCCAAGAACTCCAAAGGGTTCACATCAGTACCATCCACTATAGCTTGCTCACCCAAAAGATCACTTAAAAATCCATGTCCAGAGTTTTCATCATAAGCAAGCCCCTCTTGACCGCCACCACTGAAATGTTGGTTGGTATTCCCAATTTGCAAATCCCAAGGCTTTGCTAATGCGTTCAGAAAGCTTGCTGAAGATGGGTCCTCCCCATAGGTTGAATTGGAAAACCTAAATTTATCAGCAACGCTATTGCCATTAAGGTGATGTTGAGATAATTCCTGCTGCTCATTTAATATGTATCTGCTTCCATTAGAAGAAGGAAACCTCGATGCTTCATGATCATCATGTATCGATAAGCCTGCTAAAGGGAGGCTGTTAAGACCCTGGGACAATTCATCTTCTCCCGTGACCTTGAAGTCAGGGGTGATATCATCCGGGAGCTGACATCGCCAGTATTGGTGCACCTCATCATCAGAATTATTTGAAACCGATGACTCAGATCGATCTAACACGGCTTTCCCAAGAACTCCAGCAGTAGTAAGCCTTGCTGCTGCATCAACCGAGCTGGTACTTCCGGATGGTACTGATCTGAGGGAAAAAGGAACAAACTCCGCTGCATTCGGATTCAAAGTGGTTACCTTATTCGGGGAGCTCAGCTTTGTGTCCGTTTGGGATCCTTTCTGAATTAAGCTCATCATTAACTATAACACCAACAAAATTACAACAACATATACGGACTCGAAAAACAGTAACAGCTGCGCAAGTCCAATCAGCTTCAACCAAACCCTGCAAAATGGTTCAATTTGATCACACTCTTTGATCAACCAAGCTTCCACGAGAAAAGGGGGATGAAAACAATCCCTGTACAAGCTTTTCTTACGTTGTGTACTAGAGAAGTGAATTTAACTTCAGCTACAACTATCTTAAAAAAGTCCACCACATTGACAAAGTAGAATACTAGCTATAAATTGAACAAAGGAATCAGTGTACATGAGTTGCACATAGAAATTTTAGCAAATCCAACAACAAAAAGCTTTGAAATTTGGAGAACATCGATCAATCTCAGAACGAGGCAAAACCCTAAAATTTTCTGGAGTCGATAACTGAAAATCATTAAAGCAGCTTTCTCAATAAATAGATTTACTGAACAATAACAAGATTCCTCGTATGGTAACGACACAGTACAGAAAGCCCGTGAAAACCGAAACCAAATCCGGGAAATTGAAACCCAAATTCAACAAACATCTAACGAACAAAAAACGCGACAGATTAGAACCAAGAAGGACAAAAGTAGTAATCAGTTAAAGCACAAGCACAACAAAACACAACGTCCCATTATCGAAGCAGCAAACTTAAGGAGATCTTAAACAATTCAACGCCTCAGACAGAAAGATAAAAAGGGGAAAAAAAAAAAAGTCAAGTATAGATAATCAAACAGAACAAAAGCTCAGAAATTAGGGGGAAATGAACAAGAGAAGTAAAAGATCTGAAATTATGGAAGGTGAAATAAAAATTGAACCTTTCCGAATCAAATCAAAGGGATCCATGAGCAAGGTTTGCTTGAGATCAGAAGGTGAGAGAAGGAGAGAAGAAGGGGGAGGATAAAGTGGACGCAAGTTTATTTATTTATTTGTGTATTTTTCTGGGAAATCGAGCTTGGGAATTCTCTCTCTCTCTCTCTCTCTCTCTCTCTCTCTCTCTATTCTCTAGTATAATTATCTGAGTTATCAGGCCTTTCTTCCTTCTATCTCTTTGTTTCTCTCTCCTTCCCCTCTTCTTCTTCTTCTCTCTTTCTTTTTTTTCTCTGTTTTTGTTTGAAACCCTCTCAGCTAATACCAGCACCACCACCACAAAAATACTAAACAAGACACCCAACTTTCGCCACTCAATTTGACCTCTCTCTCTCTCTCTATAACTTTCTCTCTCTACCTCCCTTCACTTTCACCCTCTTAACTGTACACTACTCACACTTTATTAATTAATCTGCTTGATTATTGGGATTTGGGAAGAAAAATGCTACCCCTGCACAATCCCACAAAAAGTTTTCTTTTTTCCAATGTAAATAATAAACTAATAATTAATTTTTTAATAGATTACATATTTTTTTAATTTAATTATTAAGAAACAAAATTATGAATTTATTTTTTAAACAGTGTATTTTTAAATATCAATAGTTATGTATAATTGATATTTTTATTAAAATTATTAAATTAATCGAAATTATATATTTTAGAAACCAGAAAGAAACCAGATTTTGTATTTATTTTATAGTGAATAAATTAAAAAATATATCATCTTTCAAAATTAAATTATTAAATTATTCTTATATAAATATTGCATGTAGCTGCAAGTGAAAAAATCATTTTTCCTTTGTTCATGTAAAACAATAAACCTACAAAAAGAATGCAGCACTAAATTTGGACAAAGGAGATTAACGAAAAACAAAAGAGAGTCTGAAATCTTAATTGTGACTCTTCAATTCATTACATATAAGCAAAAAGGAAAAGCTTTCTTTACAATCTTTGGCTTGATGGTTGGATTTGTTTTTAGGTCATTATTAATTATTAATTATCATTTCAGTATGGATATTACTTTAAAAAAAATCTTTAAATTTATACTGGGTCAATAAGACAAATTTTATTCAAGCCAAAAAAAAAAAATAAGACAAATTTTAGATAATCAAAATATATTAATCTATCACTAAAATGTTATAATATATGAAGTATGGACATTTTATTTTGTAGGCGTGTCGCCGTGTCAGACATGTGTCCGTGTCCGACACTCGTACGACACCCACACGACACATATTCATAAATTTCAAAATATAAAATCAATTTTTGGTGACTTTAACATGACAAACAGTAAAAAATAATGACACACATGACATATATTATGAATAGATATTATAATTTTAAATTTTTCATCAAAATTTATGAATTTTTAATTATTTATATATATTAATATATGTCGTGTCGTGTCCGTATCGTGTCCCGTATCCGTGTCAGTGTCCATGCTTCATAGGTTATAATCATCAACAATTATTCAATCCGTCAAGGTTTAAAAAAATATAAATTATAATTCAAAATTCAAAGATTAAAATGTCATAGTAATCAAATTATTAAAAATTATAATATTTTATAAACTCTAAAAGGAAAATTTTGTCGCACGACAACAAGATCCGCTCTATTGTATGGTACTGAATGTTTGGCGATAAAAGGACATCATGAGCAAAAATTCAAGGTGACTAAGATGAGAATGCTCCGTTGGATATGTGGTCATACTATTAAAGATAAGATCAGGAATGAGGTTATCAAAGAGAAGGTTGGTGTGACACCTATTGTTGAGAAATTGGTCAAAACACGCCTTAATTGGTTCAGGCATGTGCAAAAAAGACCTTTAGATGCCTCAGAATACATAGTTGATCAAATGGTAGAAAGTATTGTAATCCGGAGAAGAGGAGAACGAGAGAAAACTATCCAAAAAACTATTAAAAAAATATTTATTAATAACCTTACGGTTGACATGTGCAAGGATAGAACATATTGGGGTCAGTTGATCTATATAGCCGACTCCAACTAATGAGAAAAAACTTTAGTTGGTATTGTATAATATTCTATGAACAAATCTTATATTTTATTACTTAAGGATTACTTTATTAATTTGATAAATTCAGCAATTAAAAAATAAAATTTCTCTTTTTTTTTTGGGTATGGGAAAATTTCTCTTATTTAACTTTTATAGAAGCAGAAAGAAAGAAAAGGAATCTAAATGTGAATATTTTAAAAATTAAGTAACCAAAAAAAAACTGAAGAGGACGTTAAGGTTTTTCAACCATAAGTAGTCCTCCACAGTTTTTTTTCGTTTCTTTTTTTAATGTTGTATAATTTGAAACTTTTAAGGATGGTTTCAAAATTATATGTACTGTAATATAAAATATAAAATTGATTAAAATTCAAAGGAAATAACAGGATGCTGGCACACATTTACCCAGTTACAGCATAGTATTGGCTGTTGTAAAACCATTGCTTATCATAGAAATTAATAATTTTATAATGAACTGTGTTACATAACAAATAAAATTTGTCCATATCATACTGGTTTTATTAAATGACTGCACACCTGATTATACTGCAAATCTTGTCTATCACCATATTAGTTAACTGTAAATTAGATGCAGGGAAAATAATTAATTTTGTTTGGCTAACAAAAGAAATATTTTAAACGACACCAATTATAAATGTATATATATTATATCCCAAGCCAGATTCGTTATCCACATACATCATAGTCACCATAAAAGAATCAGACAAATTCAGTGTTTGGGCAATTCCATTTGATAAAAGAAGGAAAAATGTAATAAATTGATAGATCAGTGATAGATTGACTTGCACATTGATTACTAGAGAGATGGATATTTGTTGACAATTTGACATACAAATATTAAAATTAAATAGAAAGATATTTTAATATATAAGATTCATTATTTCGTTATTCTTTTTATATCTTACAAATTGTTCATATAGCTAAAATCTTATTTTAGTCTATCATATATTCAAAATTTGTCTATTATCCTCAACTAATAGTAGTGACTAATCCTCTATCTGCAGGTCTTTTATTTAAAGGTGAACAACTAACCACAACATATTTTTTTATATCCAAAATTAGATTAAAACTCTCACTATTTGATTAAGAGATCAAGTAAAAATTCACTAAGCTACTCTAATGTAATTGTCCTTCTTAAGTTTGTTCTCTCAAATTAGTTTGACATGCTATGAGAAAAACTTTAGCTTTTTAGTTCTTTAATTAATTCATTTTAATATTATGATTTATTAGTCTCTAGATATTAAATATATATTATATTTTTTATAAATATAAATTATTTATTCTCTAAATAAATCATTTTTGATTGTAAATAAATATAAAAATCAAACAATATATTTTCAAGGGTAAATTACACTTTGGTACCATGTGGTTTAAAAAGTGACACTTTGGTACCCTTTGAAGTTATTTTGTAATTTTAACCATAATAAAATTTTCAAAAATGACATATTGACCCCCACTATTTTCAGAAAATTACAAATAGGTCCTTGGATACATATTATCTAGGGACTAAAATGAAAACTATAAAAAATGTTGGGGTCAAAATGTAATTTTTTGCAAAATTTGTTATAGTTAAAATTACAAAATAGCTCCAAATGGTACCAAAGTGTTAACAGAGAATACCACAGGGTACCAAAGTGTCACTTTTTAAACCTCAGGGTATTAAAGTGAAATATAACAAAACCACAGAGTACTAAAGTGTAATTTACCTTATTTTCAATATACACATTTAAGAATTAGAAAAATAAGATGTCTCGTCTGTTTACAAATTACAATATTAATCCTTATATCCAATATTTGAATTTAGATAGAGAGGCTAATGTTATATTTAGTAACATAACAAATTGCGAGTGATCAAATTTAAAAATATATATATGTGTAGGGAGTAAAATAGAATTTTAGTGAAATCTTTATATATATATATACATATCAATGCTATATATTCCGATTAAGGAATAGTGATAATAATGTAAAGAAATGAGCCCGTGACCCACAAGGTTCCAACAGAGCACAGGTGTGATGAATCCAACATCACAAATTAATTTAATATATTAATTTTCAATGAATTATGTGGAGTGGTGGCTACTATGCCACCACAACTTATGCTTTCATGGATTAAGACTAGAGTTTTTAACTATTTGCTTTCTCCTTCCTTTTCTTTTTTCCCCCTTTATTTGTTTTGCAATTGATCTCTTCAACCTATAAACGACACAATTATTTATAACATAAACCAAATTAATATCTTGTTTCCTAAATCACGATGGGAATATTATCTTGCAAATGTGTCAAACTAGTGTACCATATATATACATACGTGATTTTGATATAATACTTAAAATGCCACTAAACTTAGATTGTGACTGCCAAGCTACAAACAACAAACTATTTCTTTTTCTCTTTCTCTTTCACCTTGATTCATATATAACCCATATATAGTGTATTTGAATTTTGGACTCATAAACCAATCGGAACTAAATAACCCACACAAGCTCTTCAACTAGTGGGCCACAATATCAAAGGTCCACTCAGGTTTACAAGATATTAACTTACATAATCTTACTCTTTTGAAGACAAAAAAACATTCATTATAAAAAGAAAAGGCTTCTCTTAAACTTTAATCGATTATTTACAATGCAAAATTTTAAATGTGCGATAATGATTACTTACGCAAAAATAATATTTTCTTTCGATCTAGAGAGTGGGAGAAGGGAATAGAGAAATATAATATAATAAATAAAAACAAGTGTAAAAAACAAATTCACTAAATCACATGAGTGTGGTTTAGTAATTCCTCATTTAATTTTTTAATTAAGTGGTAGGAGTTCAAATTTCACTTTTAGGTATGAAAAATATTATGTGGCCAGTCCCTTAAGTGGAGAACCCGCAACGAAGAGATTAGCCTTAGTATATAAAAAAAAAAAAAACTAAAAATCATGAAAAAGTGAAAAGCCTGAAAACCAATTGCACAATGTATAGACCAGTATAGGCGAATTGAATTATTTATCTCATGATTATGAAGCGGGTTGAAGTAGTAAAAACCAACGGTACGGTGGATTTAAACTAAATTCCTACTTCTATTGATCTTTCTATCCCTCCCTCTCCTTTTAGTTCACCCTTAAACCATTTTAAAAGATATCTACTTAGCTTCAACAGATTCTATTCCAATAAAATGATTCAAAAACTTATAGTATGAGTCAATTCATTAGAATTTTTGAATTTGCCACTGCGAATTTGACCTGCCTTTTTTCAAGGAGCAAAAACGACATTACGTTAACTTATTCTTTATTTTGTGTTATGGTTAAATGGTCATTTTAGTCCTGAATGTATATTTTAATGTTCATTTTGGTTTTTTAATGTTTCAAAATATTTAAATTGGTCTTAAATGTTGACAAAATTTTGTATTTAAGTCCCAAATTATTGAATATGATCATATTTCTTTCGTTTAATTCAAGTTTGAATATGACGAGTTTAGAATTATGTATTATTTTCAAATAGTACTTTCTCTATTCCCCTCAAAAAACGATGTCAAATTGATTCTGAAAGTAGACTGCTCGTTTCACAGTCTAACGAGTAAAATTAATCATATCTCTCTCATTTCAAGTTCGATTGCGACGAAATTAAAGCTACGAGTTACTCTTAACAACTCATCTGAACTTGAAACGAGTTACGAGAAAAATAGAACTAAATTCATTCACTTGAGATCAAAATAAAACATTTTACTAATATTTAGAATCAACTTGAACATTTTAAAATATAGAGAACCAAAATAACATGAGAACATACATTTAAGACCAAATTACCATGACCTTGTGTTATTAAGAAAAGATAGGAGATTATAAACTAATAAAGAATCATATTTCTCTTTATCATAATTTATCAAAGCAAACCGATTTTAATCAACAAGTATTTAGTACAGTGATAAGCGAGTTGCATCATAGATTGAGGAATGTAAGTTTGAGCCTTGGAGTTGAAAGTGTTGGGAGGGTTTTAACTATTCATTCCAGACTCGAATATGATTATTTTCGCTTAAACCGTTATACCAATAAGGAAAAGATCGATACCTATCATTTATACTATCATTTATACGGAAAAAAAAAAAGCAAATCGAATCTATCATTTATCTTATTTTCATTAAAAATATAAGAGATCTTATACAAATCTAAGCCTTAAATTAAATTAAAAAATAGTATAGGTTTTTGAAGCCGAAACACAAATACATGAAAATTGAATGATAATGAATAATGAATAAAGAAAGGGTAGAGTTTGGAAGAACTCGTGTTGTATGAAGCAAGCATGAGGCAACCTCATTCCGTTTACGTGAATGAACCTTCTCTCTCTCACCCAGCTCAGCTACACAAACCAAACACTCATCATTTGTTTCTTTCTCAACTCACGTGGAACAACCCGCGCGTGACATCAACGCGTGCCGACATCGCCGTACCATACGATCCCAAACCTTCTCTCTTGTCACATCAACCTCCTACGTGTCATTCACGCTCACCACCACGCGCGTGAAAAAGGACGAGAATAAGAATATCCTCACTGACTCAAGAAGTTTGTTGTCGTGACAGCTGGCACTTTTGGATTCACAAATCAACGGTACAGATCTCAGGTGTAGGAATCTTCCTGTGGGGACCGACGCACTAGAACATATACCTACCGCCAATGATTGTAAGAAAATTCCAGTAATAAAAACCGTGGAAGCAGTATTGATTTAGGGTTAGTTTAAGATACAAAGTTTAATTCTTGACATATAATGCAAATGCTGATGTGACATAATTATAGTCATAATAAATTTTTTAACCAATCACAACTGGAGGCACACCACTACTTATATACAATTAACTTTTACACGTGTAATTATCAAGTCCCTAGTCCCTACTATATAGATTTATGGGTAAATTACACTTTGGTACCTTGTAGTTTGACCTTATTTCACTTTGGTACCCATTAGAGCTATTTTGTAATTTTAACCATAACAAATTTTACAAAAATTACCCAATTTTTTTTTTAAAAATTACAAATAGGTCCCTGGATACATATTATCTAGGGACTAAAATGAAAACTTTTAAAAAAATTGGGATCAATATGTAATTTTTGTAAAAGTTGTTATGGTTAAAATTACAAAATAGCTCCAAAGGGTACCAAAATGTTAATGGAGAATACCACAGGCCACAGGGTACCAAAATGTCAGGTTTCAAACCATAGGGTGCCAAAGTAAAATAGATTACGAGATGAGTTACATTTTGGTCCGCAAAAAAAATTGTTATATTTTTTAGTCCAAACTGCAACATTCCTATATGTTTTTTACTATTATATAATTCAATCCATACTTTTTTTCAATATATTTTATGAAGTTTTGTGTAAAAATTAAAAGGAGTTAAAATAATTTTTTATCTTCCCATTTGTTGGCATTGTTGCTAGTCTGATCCTTAAATTATGAGATTAGTTTCGTTTCAGTAGTATAACTATTTCTAGTCTTATTTTGTTTATCAAGCTAAGAGATTAGATATGGACCTATTCATTGGATCGATACAAAGTTGTGGACCAAATTGTATGTTTACAATAATTTTCATGTTATTTGCATTCTAGTTCTCAAACTATTATTTATTATTTTTTGGTCATTGAATTTCATAAATAGACTCGATTATTGATGGCTGAGATTTTCTACGGGGCCCGAGTTATCATTTACACATGTTAGGGATCGATTAATTAGACCGATTCAAATTTATGGACCAAATTGTAATCTTAAAATAATTTTAATATTATTTTCATTTTGGTCCATCATCTCATCCAATGAGATGGACCCTAAACCCTTCATCCAAAAATATCTCATCATTACGCTTTCCAAGAGCATCTAATCTCAACATCATCTCATCCAACCCACCACCAAACATCTATCATCTCATCTCATCTCATCTCAATATCTCAATCTCATTTCATTATTTCTTACCATTTATACCCCTATACAAAATAAATAAATCCAACAACCTATTTCACCTAACCACAATCATTACATACCCTTTTATATAATTTCACATCCTATTTAACATCATTTTTTCTCAAATCATCCGAACACCCATACATCATTTCATCTCATCCCATTACAATATCATCTCATCCCAACATCTAAGATGAGATTGGATTGAGATTGGGAGGCTCCCAAACAGGGCCTTAGTATTTCAATTATATATTCAGCATTATCTTAGCTACTACATCTCAATGGCCAATACTTCAATGATGCAAAATTACTACATTGCTAATAATTGTCCTATTACATTCAAATCCAATGTTTAGCATTTCTTCGTCCTTTCACGGCTAATTTTGTAGATTCCATGGATGTTGAGAGTTTCTCCTTCCTCCCAATTCTTGCTCAGATTCATGAATTTGAACATTTTTTCACCCTCCCATTTCTTGAAAATCTAGACAACAAAAGAGAAAGATTACAAGTTATCATTGAGGCATATCATCAAACACCTTGAGGGCATTATTTCAAACAAGAATTTTTAAGTGTAAGCCTAACCAAATAACATCCATTTTACAATCACAAGACAATTTACAATAACCAAAAACACATGATGGTCAAGAAACAAAAAAAAAAAAAGCAACAGCCACTTCTCATTCTATTTGAATGAATAAAACAAGGTAGAAAGAAGAAAAAACTAAAGACTATGGGTTTCAATTGATGACGTGGCTAGATAGGATGTATTGATTATATGAATAGATGAGATTGGATGAACTCCACAATAACTCCACGGGTTGAAACGCTGAGGATCCATTCCCAAAAACGAGGGAGAGACAAAAACGTGTGTGTCTCCTGGCATTTACATCTCTCACTCTGTTTCATCAATTTCAGCGTGTGAGACTGAAAATCACTTTTACTCTAACTAGTCTGAGACCCGTGCGTTCGCACGGGTTTTTCCTTGACAGTTTATATACTTAGCAATTGTGACATTTTGAAAATGAGTAAATAAAATCATAAAATCCTATTGCCATTGGAGTAAAATGTCCTAAAATCATAAAATATATTGTTTCACGAATTTTTTGCAAACAATGTACTAATGGATTCAAATAAGTAATACCACTTTGAAACTATTAGCCAAAGTCACTGAAGATGATAAAATACTATAATTAACTTACATTAATAATATAGTCTTTGCAGATGTGTTTGAGATGTTGATTATATTACAGTCCAAAATAAACTACTTAAAGTAAGTCTGCTAATAATCTAAGTCATAGACATTAGAATTTTTACAATCAAAAGATGTGAATCCACACTTTCTTCTCAGCCCAAACCCATCTCCAAATTATCTGTAAAATTAAAAAAAATTACATAAAAGTAAAACTCTCAGTTAGAGATAAGTGTCCTAGCTGCCTTCTTCATTTTCTGCACATAGTGACTAACAAACATAATAAAACATAATTGTCATATCAGACTTATGCTAAAACACAATTCTTGCCCAAGTCTTATGCCCAAGTTAAAAATATCTCGTCATATATGTTTAAAAAATCTATGCTGTGTGGAAAATATACTTTAAGACATGAAGGGAGATTACTGATTGCACTGTACACATTCTTTGTCAATGACATTTTCTTTATGACAATTTATTTGTCAATGACAATGAAGGAAGCTAGCTTGGAGGGATCTATTTGAAGGTAATAACATATTTATCAATGACAATGAAGGAAGCTATTCCAAGTCAAAGGTATTCAGTTCACATACCAAGAAATTGTGTAATGTAGAGAATATTATCATGTTAGGCAAGTATGATCAGGTGGTGTTGTAATTTTGTCAATACCTTGCCAATCAGAGATGCCAAATCCCTGGAAAATAAGAAAACAATGTTTTTTGTTATTGTGCAAAACAAAGTCTTTTTAAAATTGGCAATTAACACAACATAAAGAAAGCCATTAACATGGCATAAAGGAAGGCCTTATATTCTTAGGCCAAAGTCGAATCATTCAAATGTGCATAAAAAGTCCATCATCAAAGTCTAATTCCCACAGTAGTTCCATCAGTCCATTTTCATCTCACAGCACAAATTTAATTTATACCTTCCTTGGGATTTCCTTGAGCTACAAAACCTTGAATTAATGTCATCCAAGACACAACATCAGGTTCAGGCATTTTAGCAAGCACCTACCACTGGATTACAATGAACATTCATCTATTAACAAATGAAACTTTAAATTTCAGCAAATTAGACAGCAACTTCCAGCAGATTTCAGCAAAGGTTAGACAAAAACTATGACAAATAGGATTTCTTTAAAAGGAATTTTAAAAAGAAGATTCAGGTCAAATAAGATGCTGATGCTCAATGAAGCAAATTTAGTCAAATCAGATGGATTGCAGTCAATTCCAGCAGAGGAATGAAGCAAAATTCAACAGAGAAATGAAGCAAATTTTAGATCAGTTGGAAATTTCAGATTAGTGATCGAATCAGATGGCTTGCAGTCAATTTCAATAGAGGAATCATGAAGCAAATTTAAAAGTAACAAACAAAAGCATCACAGTTTAAGGAAGGAAGCAAACTTATGAGATATTCCAGCAGAAGAATGAAGCAAATTTCAGATCAGTTGCAAAGAAAGAAACAAAGCTATCTATACCTTCATAAACTATCCTGACAGTGAGATTTTTTAGCAAGTTCAAAGGAACAAACAAAAGAATCACACTTTAATTACCAACAAAGCAGTACAGTCAAGCAAATAGAACAAAAAACTATTAAAAGCACTACAGCCAAGCAAATACAACTACATAACAAACTTGAACATGTAAAATAGAAGGAACTTCTTTTCCATACCTGCGAAAATATGATACTTTTAAGCAAAACCTGCGAAAAGGAGCAAACTTCAGTTCTAATCAACCATCAAATCCATATCCAAGCATNTATTCACTTGGGAAGAAGTGAAGGAGGCTAGCACCTAGGCATCTGCCAAACTGCTCGTGTGGATCACCGGTAGAGGAAGGACACTCAGTGGACTTCTCAAATTCGCGAACACGATAAGTCACCGATTGAAACTAGGTAAACATCCCTTTTCTTATCTGGTATAAACATAGTTAGTGGATCCTGGAAGGAATCACAGAGTTAGCTTTTAGTTTTATTTGCGTTTTAGTCCAAAAATTTTAATTTCTTCCGCTGCGCTCCCTCTGTGATTTCCCAACACTCTCAACATCAGTAAACTCTGCAACAAATGAATCCATCATCATCATCCACCCACTCAAAGCTAAGGAACTTTATATTGAACTATTCCATGGGTTTACTTGAATTTTCATTCCAATACGTAGAGAATGAAACCTAATCACATGCTTTTATTAACAACTTATTCCACAAAATGGTAGATAATATCAAGTGGTCCCAAAACTCCAACTTTAGCAAGTTTAATATTAATGACATCTGCAAGATTTCCTTTTGCAAATATGGAAACATCATATGGAAACATCATCTAAACTCCTACAACTCTCATCAGATGCCATAGATACACCATATTTGTTTCCAGCTATATAGTTGACATGTCCNAATGACAAAGATTGACAGTCACTTTCAACTATAATTCCTAAAATTACCACATCCAACAGCCACATAGATTACAATGTAGGGCAATTAAATCTAAAATACAAAGGAAAAAAAAACAGGGTTCTTACTGACTCGGAATGCATTTTTTTGGGTCATATGCATTTTACCTTATTCAACTTTGAAATGGCATAACATAAAACCTAAACTTTTTATAATGTGCCACTAACCTCTATCTGATTCATCATAATGTCTTACCAAATCATCATGAAATTAAAACAATCAGCATCTTTATTGGCAATGAAAATTTATTTTTATATTATTTTCATAAACTTCCTAATAAAAAAACTTGTCGTGGCTGAGGGTGGTGTTGCTATGCACTGTTGTTTGGTGCTATGCACTGATGTAGACTCATCTAATTCCAATTCGCTGAAAATAGCATAATTCAATTTTTATCCCATGAATTATCATTCTACTCATCATAAAGTCATAACTAATAGCAAAATGAGCAACAAACAGAGAGGGTTGAGACTATATGTAGAGATTAACTCACCTTGCTCAACTGAACTATACCTCACCTTTCAAAACTCACCAAGGAGAAAACACATAAATTTAAAAATATTAAACACACACACACACAAACAACCCAATTCATCAATTCCATAGCAATTAGTAATTATTGTGATAGTGTGACGGATGGGTCATGGAAGGATTTGGGAATGGTCATTCATCATAAAGAAAATTCTCCTAATTGAAGGCTTATATATATATGAAGTATATAAAATCCTCATTGCTTAATCTAAGTTCAAACAATGACTTCCATGGACCAATCAAGCAATACCNTATGGAAACATCATCTAAACTCCTACAACTCTCATCAGATGCCATAGATACACCATATTTGTTTCCAGCTATATAGTTGACATGTCCAAGACCTTCTGACAAAACAAAAGACATAAAATATCTAGCATAAATAACTAACTACACCAAATTTGTTTTTTTTTTTTATGTTCAAGTTGACCCACAAAGATTAAATACCTGACTCGGAATGCATTTTTTTGGGTCATGTGCATTTTACCTTATTCAACTTTGAAATGGCATAACATAAAACCTAAACTTTTTATAATGTGCCACTAACCTCTATCTGATTCATCATAATGTCTTACCAAATCATCATGAAATTAAAACAATCAGCATCTTTATTGGCAATGAAAATTTATTTTTATATTATTTTCATAAACTTCCTAATAAAAAAACTTGTCGTGGCTGAGGGTGGTGTTGCTATGCACTGTTGTTTGGTGCTATGCACTGATGTAGACTCATCTAATTCCAATTCGCTGAAAATAGCATAATTCAATTTTTATCCCATGAATTATCATTCTACTCATCATAAAGTCATAACTAATAGCAAAATGAGCAACAAACGGAGAGGGTTGAGACTATATGTAGAGATGAGAGTTTAAAATAGGAGGCAACAGTTACATCCCATCCACATACTCCAAAGGGAAGTAAAAATTAATGCAAAATTTACAACAGACGCAGAAGAACAACGCAATTACTAATTGCATTCAAATTTGTCCTAAGCTTCCTTCACTTGCTCAACTGAACTATACCTCACCTTTCAAAACTCACCAAGGACAAAATCTATGTGGCTAACGATATATAATGTAAAATTGATAGAAAAAGAAACTCAAATCCTAACTTAGATTCAAAAATAGGATGCAATCTGTCGTTAATTTATTAAAAGAAGTTAGTCAAAATATAAAATTGACGAAAATGTGAAAGATCGGGGATGAAATTGACAGTTGATGTAAAGTTTGGGGACAAAATTGACAACAAAAAAAGATTAAGGATGTAATTGACAGCTTGTGTAAAGTTTTGGGACGAAATTGAGAGTTTATGTAAAGTTTGGGGACAAAATCAGAAAGTACAAAATTGACAACAAAAAAAGATTGAGGATGAAATTNNNNAAAAAAAAAAAAAATAGTACGATCCACAAAATTGAGAAAACAAAATTGAGGAAAAAGAAAAAATTCAGAAAACAAAATTGAGGGACACATGGCATGTTGTGGCTGAGAGTGAGAATTAGGAAAAAAAATGCTACTCTCCACAAGGAATTGACACATGTGCAAACAAAACATTGTTTTATTGAATAGTATAGAAATTAACAGTTGATGTAAATTTTGGGGACAAAATTGACAAAAAAAAAGTTTGGGGACGAAATTGAGAGTTAATATAAAGTTTGGGGACAAAATCAGAAAGTACAAAATTGACAACAAAAAAAGATTGAGGATGAAACTGATAGCTTGTGTAAAGTTTGGGGACGTAGTTGAAAGGAAAAAAAGTTTGGGGACGAAATTGAGAGTTAATGTAAAGTTTGGGGACAAAATCAGAAAGTACAAAATTAACAACAAAAAAAGATTGAGGATGAAACTGACAGCTTGTGTAAAGTTTGGGGACGAAGTTGAAAGAAAAAAAAGTTTGGGGACAAAATCAGATTGTACAAAATTGACAACAAAAAAAAAGATTAAGGATGAAATTGACAGTTGATGTAAATTTTAGGGACAAAATTGACAAAAAAAAAAGATTGAAGACAAAAAAAATTAAAATCAGAAAAAAAAAAAAAA
>QANZ01024534.1:0-20182 GCA_003254925.1 Chamaecrista fasciculata | reverse complement strand
AATTTTTGCTTCCGCTGCCTTAGGCGCCTAGGATTCCCAACAGTTGGGGCATCTCATTCCTTTTTGAGATAGTGCCAAATCATTGGCAACGATCACAGGATTTGCAGAATATGTAAGCGTCTCTGAAGAGGGTAGGCCAATAGAAGCCAGCTTCTAAGACTTTCCTAACAGTTTTCCTAGCACTAAATTGACCACCACATGCTAAATGATGGCAAGCGGTCAGTACATATGTTATTTCTGGTTCAGGTTTGCATCGTCGTACTACTTGGTCAGGACCCACTCTCCAAAGATAGGGGTTATCCCAAATGTTGTATCGTGCTTCCCTTTTCATTTTAAGTGCTTGCGAATAACTGAGGCAGGAGGGAATGACTCCGGCTTCAAGATAGTTAGCTTTGTGCCCATACCAAGGTTCTATCGTTGATATGGCACAAAGCAATGCATCAGGAAATGAATCGATAACAAGGTTTGGGTCATCTAATCATTCCACATCTGGAGGCAGTCGGCTTAAATGATCAGCCACATGGTTTTCTGTCCCGGCTCGATCCTTGATTTCTAAGTGGAATTCTTGTAGGAGAAGAGACCATCTTAAAAGGCGCAATTTTGAGTGTGTCTTTTGAAAAAGATACCTAACTGCTGCGTGATCTGTATAGACTATAATCTTAGAGTCTAAGAGGTAAGGTCTGAATTTTTCCAATGCATATACCACAGCATAGAGTTCCTTTTCTGTTGAGGTATAATTGACATGAGCAGCATTTAGGGTTGATGAGGCATAGGCTATGACTCTAGAATTTTTATCTTCTCGTTGGCCTAACATTGCACCTACGGCGGGGTTAGATGCATCGCAAGAGATCTCGAATGAGAGATCCCAATTTGGTCCAACTAGGATTGGTGGTACAACTAGCCTAGCTTTTACTTCATCAAACCCTATTTTACAGGCTTCGTCGAATACAAAGTCCTTATCAATTTGGAGAAGGGCTGAAAGAGGTCGGGCTATCTTACTGAAGTCTTTGATAAACCTTCGGTAAAATCCTATGTGTCCTAAGAATTAACGAACTTCCTTAATGTTCGTAGGATACGGAAGAGATGAGATTACCTCAATTTTCGCTTTATCCACTTATATTCCCTTTTTCGATAAGAGGTTCCCCAAAACTATCTCTTTATCAACCATTAAATGACATTTTTCATAGTTGAGGATGAGGTTCCTTTCTACGCACCTTTTCAACACTCTTTCTAGGTCTTTTAAGAATGTATCAAACAAGTTCCCATAAACTGTGAAATCGTCCATAAATACTTCCATGCAATCCTCTAGGAAATCACTAAAGATTGCCATCATGCATCTTTGGAAAGTACCTGGGGCGTTACACAATCCAAAGGGCATTCGCTTGTATGCAAAGGTCCCAAAAGGACAGGTGAATGTAGTCTTTTCTTAATCCTCAAGCGCTATGGGGACTTGGAAATAGCTTGAGAATCCGTCCAAGAAACAATAATGAGATTTCCTGGCTAGTCTTTCTAGCATTTGGTCTATAAAGGGTAACAGGAAATGATCCTTGCGTGATGCTTCATTGAGTTTCCTATAATCTATGCAAACACGCCAAGAGTTTTGGACTCTTGTAGGGATCAACTCATCCTTTTCATTTTTCACAACAGTGATCCCACTCTTCTTGGGTACCACTTGTACAGGACTAACCCACTCACTATCTGAGATGGGGTAGATAATGTCAGCACCAAGAAGTTTTGTAACTTCTTTCTTTACCACTTCGAGAATCTGTGGATTCAATCTTCGTTGTGGTTGTCGTTTTGGCTTGACATTTTCTTCTAAAAGAATCGTATGAGTGCAGATGTCAGGGCTAATCCCGGGGATATCTGCTAAGGACCATCCTAAAGCCTTTTTGTTCTCTTTGAGTACTTTAACTAACTTGGCTTCTTCTTCCTTAGAGAGACTACTAGATATAATCACAGGAAGTTTTTCATTCTCCTCTAGGAAGGCATATTTTAAATTTTTAGGGAGACTTTTTAGCTCTAAATCAGGAGGTTGAATAATAGAAGGTATCAGTTTCTTTATTCCTATTGAACAAACCTCCCTTGCAACATTTGGTTCTAAAAATTCCCGTACTTGTTCTGACTCTTGGGAAGTTCTATTGTTATCTAAGAAATTATTATCTAAATACTTATGAGAATGGGATAACATCGAGTCAGGGTGATTTGTGGTGTCGAGAGAATCAAGAAAGTTGACTTCCCTAATTAGAGAGGGGTCCGAGGAAAGCTTCTCATCGGAAGAGGGTAGAGTGTGGGAATTTCCACCACAAGAACAGCCATCAAGAGGAGTGAAGATAGGTAGAAAATGTGAAGCAGTATCTTCCTTTGATACTATCATGTCACAAAGGTAGTCTCCTATCGGAAAGGTTTCTTCATCAAATGCTTCAAAAGCATTCAATTCCAAGAAATTTTTATTTCGCTGGAGGTTTTCAAAGATTTGAAAGGCTACCTTCCGGTTTCCTACCACCATTGATATAAATCCTTCCTTCATGTTCATAATACACCTTGTGGTCATGAGGAATGGTCTTCCAAGGATCAACGTGGATTCTTTGACTGATTCGTTTCCCACGTCTAGGACATAGAAATCGACCGGAACAACTAGCGAATCTATTTCTACTAAAATGTCTTCTAATAATCCTAATGGTCGTCTGCTAGTCCTATCAGCTAGTTGGATAGTGATGCTAGTTTCTTTAAGGTTCCTAATTCCTAAGGATTCATAAATTGATCTAGGCATAACGTTTATAGCTGCACCTAAATCTATAATGGCTCCCTCAATTTTCGTTGTTCCTATAGTACATGGAATAGTAAAGGCTCCTGGGTCTTTATGTTTTTGCAGAAGTCGTGAGTTGAATGACGCAGATACGTTTAACGGTACCTGGTCATCAGTCTTACACTTCCTTTTATTAGTACACAAATCCTTAAGGAATTTAGCATACTTGGGGACTTTGTTTAGTAGCTCTAAGAGCGGGATATTAATTTCTACTTTTCCAAAAGTCTCCATGCATTCCTTAAATTGGTTATCATCTTGTTGCTTTTTCTTCCTTGTTTGATAAGATTTGGGAAAAGGAAGCTTCTCCACATCAATAGTTTCCTTTCCTTTGTCAGGTGGTTCTCTAGTGTTACTCCTTTCTTCTTCTAGAAGTGGTCCTTCTTCTTCCGCTTCTTCTTCTTGTATGGGCTAGTATTCTTCCTCTGGCTGCTCTAATCTAGGATCCTTAGGTCCTTCTAATTCTTTTCCAGATCGGAGGATTAGTGACTTAAGACATTTAGGGTTAATCACTGTGGTGGATGGCATCTCTCCTTTCAGTTGTGTTAGTGTTGGGAAATCGCCATGCACACAACGCAGCGGAAACGGATATAAATTTAAAAAAATTTAAACCAAAACATAATAAAACAAGGCACATAGCAACTTCTTTCCCAATGAATCCGCTATATGGATCTGTATCAGTATAAGGACCAGAATTTTACCCAAATCAATCGGCGACTTTTGTGTCCACGATGCTGAGGAGTCCACTCCGAGTGTGCTCCCTCCGCCGGTGATCCACACAAACAGTTTGGCAGATGCCTAGGTGCTAGCCTCCTTCACTTCTCCAAGTGAATCAAGGACCTTATCTACGGTGTTCTTGTATTCAAGAACAATTCTTGAACTCCCAAGAACAGTTGCCGCCTAGATCAAGAATCTTATTCTTGATCTCACACAACCTTGTCACAAACCCTAAAACTCCTTTTAGGTTTGCGCCACTTTTCTCTCTAAGAAAACTAGGGTTGTGTTTTCTCTCTCTCTTTTCCAAGACTCAAAACCGATTTTGCTCTTGTGAATATGGGTGAGAAAAGTCGAAAATTCCAAGTGAGCATGAGGCTTGCTTAAAGTCGACTTTTGCTAGTATCTATATATAGGGTTTGAGGTTTTTGATAATTATAATTAGGGAATCCCAAAATTATATGATTATCAAATTATTAAATTATGAGATTACAATAATATCATAATTTTAGCACTTGAATTCCTAATTATAATATTACCTTAATATTATAATTTGAATCCAAATGCAATCTTGGAGAATCAAATTGGAAGATCAAATCTTCCAAAGAGATTCACACCCATGCGCCAAGTCCTAGCCCATTTTGTTGGAATTTAATAAATCAAAATAACAAACCTAACTCTTAGGTAGTTATAACTAATTTGTTATTTTCCAACAATATTGATTTAAGATATTACCATAATATCTTTAGTCAATCTTATAAATCTTGAATTTTAGTCTTTATTGAATTAAAATATTACACTAATATTTAAATTCAAACTAGACCTAAAATTCGACTAACCCATATATATATATATATTATTGAATTAAAATATTACCTTAATATATTTAATTCAATCATTTGAAATCTAGATCAAATCTATTTGAATTTCAAATCTCAAGCCATGACTTTTAATTAATAAAACATTTCTATTAATTAAAATAGGCCATATTTAGGCGCCAACCTCTATCCCCATTATCCTAATATTAGTGAATTTAATAAATCAATAATTTCCTAACTTTTAGGAAACTTATCCAATTTATTTATTCCTAATATTATAAATGGGAATATAATTGTAAATAGCATAATCCAATTATCTATTTAACAATTATCATATATATATTTAAATTTATCCCACAAATCTAAATATCATATATCTGCAGCAGGTCATCCCTATGACTTACAAGTCGAGAGCGGACTCTAGCAAGCCATCACGACTACCCAAAACACGTGAGTTATCGTTTATCGCCGAAACGACTTAACCTCAGTACCACCTTGTCTAGATCCCTTTTTGTCCTATGATATTTTGGTCATGGATTAGGCATGGGAAAGTCATCCAAAATCCAAACCTCAACTTTCTCGATTCCTTGAGTAAGTCCCAATTTCCAGTGCGGCCACACATTCCTTGGACAGACTCATCGACGGGCCCAGTTAAATATCTCTCATCTATATGAGGGACAAAATTCCATCTTGGTCAACCATATTCCTCAGCACGGTAATCAACCAAACCCGTACTTAGCCCTTATGGCTACCCTGCTACGGGTAACGTTAGACTAAGCCAAAGTCTGACAACTACAACGCCGGAATAATGAAGACCTCAGGTCTTGCGGGCATCGTGACAGGTGTACAGGAGAGACTAGCTAATGACTGAAACCCATGCAGGACTCTCCGGGTCGGTCCAGCAACTCGTAACCCTTTACGTAATTGCACCATGACTCTCGTACCAGCATCTAGTGCATGCATCTCTATGCACCGAGGTCATGCTGGTCTTGGTTCATTTCAAGTTCCAACTTGAATGAGCGACCAGGGACAGTTAAGATTAATTATCCTATAATTAATCACGGACTGTTATCATAGTAAACATGCTAATAATATGATAACCATTAATTTATCTCTATAAATTAATTAATATGTTCACAACATATTTAAAATGATTGGCCCTAAGGCACAATCTCTATCAGTTAGCTGTGTGGCGACGGAGTTCTGGCAGAGATTGCATTACTTAGTCTCCCAATCTTTCAACTTTTGCCTCAAGATTGTTTTGTCTGTCCTCCATTTTAGCCATCTTATTTTCTAATGTGCTTCGAGTATTGGAATTTTCCCATCCATAGTACTGGCAGTTGTTCCATCCATGATTATTCTCATAGGGGTTTCCTCTTTGATAATCAATGGCTGAAACTTCTTCCTCATCGTAGCTCAAGATTGCATTACAGACCTTATAGTCAGTTTTATCTATCTGGGTTGTTTTTTTATAATCTTTTCGTTCAGCTTTTAATTCTTCCATCTCTCTAGTTAGTTGTTCCATTTTTTCATCATGGCCTGCAGCAATGATTTTTCAGTATCATCTTCGTCAACCTTTCTCTGATTGTTTTTCCTAATAGAAACCTCCCTAATCAAATCCCAAGCTTCCTCGACATCTAGCTTGGTGATAGATCCATTAGCTGACGCGTCCAAATGGTCAGCATCGCCTGGGAGAAGTCCTTACAGAAGTAAATGACCAAATTCTCCTCGCTAAACTGATGGTTCTGGCATCTGTGTAGCAAGTCTTGGAATCTGTCCAAGTAATCTATTAATGATCCTTCCTTTGTTGCTCCACTGTTGATATCTCCTTCCTCGCGAGCAAAGCTTTTGATTCAGGGAAGTATTTGTCCAAGAAGGAGCGTCTTAAATTTTCCCAGGATGCATAAGCATTTTGCTCATAGGTTGCCAAGAGATTGTACCACTCTAAGGCCTTCCCTTCGAGTTATAGGTGAAATATCTTCCATATGACTTCCTCTACTTGGGTTCCTACGGGTTTCATAGTTTGGCAATGGTTGTATAATGCATTTAGATAACAATAGGGATTTTCATCATCAGAACCATGATACTGGGGTATTCTTTTATATAATGGTCCCTTAATTTCAAAATTTGTTTGAAATTGAGGTAACACACTATATTTTGCCTCATAATGTATATTAACTCGGGTGGCGTCTCTAATAGAACTCTTTTGCCTAGGATTATTAACTGAATTAAGTTCAGGCTCTAATTCTCTAACCATCCCTAGGTATGTCCTATCCTGGGTAGTCATGTTTTTAAGTTTTATTAATATTTTTTATTTTTATGTATTTTATGAATAATGAGAGATGCAAAAATGATGAAATAATAAATTGCAGAAAATTAAAGAGCAAGTATAAAACCGTGTTTGCGGAACTAGGTTCGTTTGACATAATAACCGTTAAAATTTAACAAAGCTCCCCGGAAACGGTGCCAAATTTGATGCGGACACCCGTCGTAAGGTGTCAAGCAGATCAAATTAAATTTATACTCGAGCCTCGCAAGTATAAACTATATTTATTAAAATATAATATAGATGCTAACCCAAGGTCAAACTCGCGCGGAGCTTCTAGGAATTTTAACAACGATTGTATCGGAACAAGTTTTTGTGAACACGGGATAGGCTTATAAGGTTGAATTATGATAACTAAGATTAAGAGTAAGGAAAGGAACGAATTATCTGGAAAACGGTAACTAATAAGTGAAGAATGCATCCCATGAATGCATCTTGAACTCGGCCTTCACTGCTCAACAAAACATAGCAGAAAATACCCTTAAATAGATATGTTTATATACCACACCCAATGATGCATTTACACTCAAACACAATCAATCAAGTGACGGTAAATAAATATAAGATTAAGATTAAACACTCGACCCACACTAGGTATGAGCAATTTGTCAAAGCTCTTCGGGTCAATCTATATTAATGCCACATCGGAACAATAAACAAACCACGAATAGTCCTAATTATATATTTCTAAGATAAATAGACCACCTCTTAGCAAACCCTAAAAAGCAACTTTATTAATCGTGAGAGAGACAAACTCCGGGAATGTCAAGGTCTCATTACTTTAATGAAATATTAATCTACAAATCCCAACAATTGTATCTCAAAAGTAGCACCTAATTCTAAGAACAATCATTAAACAAACATAATCTAAATAAACAACACTTCCTGATCTATGAAGAACATTGAGCTCTGGCCTCCTTCATGATACTCCGTCGGGAACAAAGGTTTTTAGCCTTGCATCATAGAACAAGTAAATTATTCTCTACTTCTGCTTGTGGTGCGAAATTGGTACTTTCGTTGCTCTGAGCGTAGAATGACGACCTCTATTTATAGTGTTGAGTAGTGTACTTGATCTGCAAGTCAAGGGGAACAAATCATCTCTGGGCCGTTGCTTGCACCGGCGGCCCAATATGAAGGCGCAACGAAATATCTGTGATATTCCCATTATATCTTCGTATCTTGAATCGTAGCCGTGCAAAACATACTCTACTGCTTCGGATTATTCTGAGCCGCGAGATTTCCCATTTGGGGCGTTGGCCCAAAGTGACGGCGCAGACTCAAACTGTGCTGAAGCTTTCTTGCTG
Source organism: Chamaecrista fasciculata (assembly GCA_003254925.1). NCBI lineage: Eukaryota > Viridiplantae > Streptophyta > Magnoliopsida > Fabales > Fabaceae > Chamaecrista > Chamaecrista fasciculata. The sequence goes on along the minus strand of QANZ01024534.1, from coordinate 12,217 downwards.
ACGTCATATTCCTAGAATATTCTTGAGCCGTGGGAAATGCTATCTTGCGCCGACGGCTCACCCAACGGCGCAAGTTATCTTTTGCGCTTTTTGTTATCTTCTAGATGATTCCTTTGTTATTTTTATAATTCTCAGCTGAAACACTTAACAAACGATTATGCAACATCTTATAAAATACTTTAATAATAGGCCAAAGTCCTATTTTGGTCCCCCAGTTATGCTCCTTGTTCCAAATAGGTCCCCCAGTTATTTTTTTTGTTCCATATTCGTCCCCCAGTTATGCAAAACTTGAAAAAGTTGGTCCCTCTAACGTTTTCCATCCATTTTTCCGTTAAAAAAAGAGGAAAAATAAACTTTCATCCCCAAAAGTTTTATTTTCTTATATTAAGGTCCTTTTCTTTTTATAATAGGATCAAAACGTAAGAAAAGAAAGTAAATTAAGATTTTAAGTGAATTTACCCAAAAAATACAAAAACTCTCTCTCTCTCTCTCTCTCTCTCTCTCTCTCTCCATTACCATCATCATCATCATTCCTCACACTCCACATTCTCTTCTTCTTCCTTATCCCCGTGATCTTCTCAACCCAAAACGCCACCGTCAACGACGGCGACGGCGACATAATCGACCAAATCTGCAAGAATACCCTTTTCTTCGACCTCTGTTCAACCACGCTTCACTCGAATCCTCTCACTCTGAAATCTGATCTTAAATCCATCGCGACTCCCCTCGGCGGAGGTCATCGTCGTCGGCGACGGAGCTAGGACGGGAGGAGTTGCAGTCGGCGGTGGTGGCGAAGAGGGAGTTGGAGTCGTTGGAGCTGCCAGAGGAGTCGCGTGCGGCGGCGGAGGAGGAGGAGAGGAGGGTTCGGAGCATGTTGATGCGAGGGGAGAGATGGAGAGGTAAGAGCTGGCCGTTGTAGAAGAGGTCGTCGGCGGCGGCGGAGGAGGCGGATTTGCGGTGGGAGACGGCGGAGCTGGAGAACTCGAAGTCGGAGGAAGAGGACGGCGACAGAGGAAGCATGAATGACTTCGCCGTCGTCGTCGTGTGTCTCGGCGGTTTCGTGTTCGCCATTTTTCTAGTTTGAGTTGAGAGAGAGAGAGAGAGAGAGAGAGAGAGAGAGAGAGAGAGAGAGAGAGAGAGAGAGAGGGGGACGAGAGAGAGAGAACTTGACGAGAAAGAGAGAGAGAGAGAGAGAGAGAGAGAGAGAGAGATTTTTTGTATTTTTTGGGTAAATTCACAAAAAATCTTAATTTACTTTCTTTTCTTACGTTTGGATCCTATTATAAAAAGAAAAAGACCTTAATATAAGAAAATAAAACTTTTGGGGATGAAAGTTTATTTTTCCTCTCTTTTTAACGGAAAAATGGATGGAAAACTTTAAAGGGACCAACGTTTTCAAGTTTTGCATAACTGGGGGACCAATATGTAACAAAAAATAACTGGGGGACCTATTTGGAACAAGAAGCATAAATGGGGGACCAAAATAGGACTTTGGCCTTAATAATATTAAATGCATAAAATAGTTGTTAATTTGTGGTTTTTATATTATTCTCAATGCGACATCTATGATATAAATCTCTAGTCATATTATGGCTTATTAGTTAAATATATATATATATTAATAATAATTAGATATGACCAAAAATATATATTCATTTTAGGTCAGATCATACACTCATTTGGGAACTTATGAACGGACAGCCTATCTGTCTTGGGAAAACCTTAGGAGATCTTTTCTCGACAAATACTTTCCCGAAGCTAAAGCATATGCCGCTAAACAGCAAATCTCAGCTATAGAACAACGAGATAACGAAATGTTACTCGAATACATAACTAGATACCAGGATCTTTTAGTAAAGTGTTCTAATCATCAGTATACTGAGGAGCAGATAGTGGAATACTTTTGTAGTGGACTCCTAGACGACGAGGCTAATCAAATTGATGTCACGTCTAATGGATCCATTACGAAGTTGGATGTCGAGACCGCATGGGACTTAATCAAGGAGATCGTCCTCAAGCGAGAAAACCGAAGAAGATGTACCCATGCTGTCAAGGGAATAGTAGCAAATGAGTCAAATCCGATAATGGAGAAATTGTCATCAGACATGGACAGTCTAGCCATAGCTGTCAAGGAAATGAATGCCAAGCTAGCCGCTCCACCCAAAACTGTCGCTTTTATGACCGCACCTTGCTCCGTGTGCGATTCATATCAACATGGAAGTAGGGAATGCCCCCATCAACCTGAGGAAGTATCGGCCATGTATCAACAAGGCCCTAGTCAATTTCCCAGAAGATATGACAATAGATTTAGGACTAGAAATTATTTTCAAAATCAAAACTTTAACAACCAAGCTCCTCAAAGACAAAACTTTTCTTCAAACGAAACTGACACTCAACTCCTCATTAGGAAGTTTGAAGAATTCGAAGCTCGAACTTCGAAGAAATTCGAAGATTTGGAACAAAATATCGATCTTCTTTCTAAAGAGATGGATGTTATGAGAAGTAAGCATAAGGATCTTGAATAGACAGTCATTCGAGCAATCGATACTGACCAAAGTTTCTGAGCCCTAGTAAATAATGTAAGTACCCCTAGCAGTTCTAAGGCAGTCCATGCCATTACTACTAGAAAAACCGAGCCCATAGGAAACCCTACTCAAGAAACCTTAGTGCAAACCCTAGAAGAACCTAAGCCTGAAGAAGTACGGATAGAAATCAAAGGAAAAGGGCATGAAAGCTTTAGAGCCATAATAGAAAAACACCCTAGGTATGCCCAATTCTTCTTTGGTTTCAACTACAAGAAGGATAAAGAAGAAACTCCTACCGTAAACGAGTTGGAAACTAAGGTAGAGGAACTGCCGTTTCCAAGATCCCACTTAATGACTAAGGAATAACTAGAGGAAAAGAAGGATAAGGAGATAGAAGACTTAATAGGAAAACTAGAAGTAAACACTCCTTTGTTAGAATTGGTTAGGAAAGTCCCTAGGTATACCAAGGTGCTTAAAAACTTAGTTGCTAAAAAGAAAACATCCCAAAAGAAACTTCAACTAAGTCCTACCATTTTAGCCCTTCTAGACCCAAAGTTTCCTATAAAACGTAAGGACACTGGTTCATTTACCATTCATTGAATGATAGGGAAAGTTGTAGTTAATGGAGCATTGTTGGATTTAGGAGCAGCCATGAACGTTATGCCCTAGTCAGTCTACGATTCCTTGAATATGGACGGACTAAAGGACACAGGGTTGATTCTGCAATTAGCTGACAAGAGCATTAGATGTCCCTTAGGAATAGTGGAAGATGTCCTAGTCAAGGTAAAAGATCTAATCTTTCCCGCCGACTTTTATGTCCTAGACACCGGTAGTGAGAATGCCACCGACTATACCATAATCTTAGGCAGACCTTTCCTATGGATTGCTAATGTCAATATTAGCATGAAGGATGGAAAAATCACCATGGAAGATGGACATGAAAAAATCACTCTAACAATATACAATTCAGAGAAATCTGATGAATTCTCTGTGTTGGGAACACAAAGTATTTGTACATCTAAAGGAAATCTAGGAAACACATCTAAAAAGGAGGATCTCGAACTTAAAACTCTTTTAAACTTAGTACCTCTCGATCCTACCCCGCATATACCAGAAATTGATCTCAAAGACATGAACCTTAGTTCACTCTTCGAGGAGGAGGAGGAAGACCTCGCAACTTCTAAAGTTAAAAAGAAACCAGCACTTCAACAGAATTTTTCCAAACGCAAGGCTGTATGGCAGCCTGTGCGCCACAAAAATAACCCATCTATAGCTCCATGCTATAGTGTTTCTAGTTTTGTAGAAAAGGAGACAAGAGTGGAAGACATTAATTGCCTACTCGTGGACAACTACAAGCCTAGGACCCAAGCCTCCATGTGTTCGTGCAAAAACTTAGGCATATGTGCTGCATGCCTAAGTGATGAACAATGGTTCCATAATGTAGATGCCGTGTGCAAGAATGCAACAAAAATAATTCATGTGGACTTCATAGGCATCGAAAAGGTGCTCGACCCGAAGTGCAAAGGAATAACTATTGAAGACATGGATCAGCCCAATGGATCATTCATTGATGACGCAGGGATCACAAAAAAAGATACGATCGCTAATAAATATGCACTTTATCGTCTTATTATGCGAGACTACTATTATAGAACTACTTGGCATAAAACACCTCAGGTTAGGATAAAAAAAAAAAAAAACAAGATATCGGCCACGCATAAAACTTAAAAATCTTAAAAATAGGAAAGTGGTACGAAACCCTATCCGAGCCACACTCTTCACAGACAAGGATGGCAACCGATGTGGACAAAGGATCTCTGCTGAGCGAAGGATAGGCGGATACTTCATAATAATCCCCCACGAAACCTTCAAACCACCCTGAAGAAATTTTGCGATACCTTCTTCCCACTTACACGGTTTCCGCGTAAGTGTGGAGAAAGAAGAGGGTTATCCTGAAACCCTAATTCTTAGTTTAGGACCCTAGAATTTATATTAGACAAATTCTAGAATTTTCATTCGTAGTTATCTTAGTTTAATTTCCAGTTAGAGTCTGGCAGCCAAGCGACAGAAGTAAAAATTTCAATTTTTATTTCTGCCAAATCTGATTTAAATTTAGAGTTTAAATCGCGCGGATTTGACGAATATCCTATAATATCTTAGATTTCACCCCTATAAATACCGCCTCATACCTCTAGGCTTCTCACAACTCTCATACTCACTTCTCTAAACTTCCAAATCTCCTAGAACACTCTCTTGAGAGCTTGAATTCCTCTTTTTTCAAGTCTTCCTTCAAATCCAAGGTAAGCCTTTACGATTTTTCTTTGAATTCTCTAGGAACTTCTAGGATAGGATCTTTTTCTCAAAATCGACTTTAGGACTTATCTTTGCACACAAAAGGGTAATTTGGGGCCTTGCTGTCAAATTTTTTAAAAACATTGCAAAACGTTTTGCCCCAGCTATAGGGTCGGCGGCACAGTATGACGGCGCAACCCCAAATTATAATTTTGTTTGCGCAATAAGGTTTAGAGGTGATTTGAGATGAGTGTGTAGTGTCTAGATAGTTTATCGTAGAGTTTTTTAAATTCCCGATAATTATAATAATGATTATAATTATTAATCTGTAGATTATGACTATTGCCGCCAATGCTACGTTCCTTGTGGAAAAAAGGAGTGGATCTCTCAGATCCTCACATGGAGCTATTAACCCGGATCGTTTGTCAAAATAATATGGCACGAATCTTTGAGCCCCCTTGTAGGGCAAGCATTGACTTGGTCAAGGAGTTCTACACAAGCGCTAGTCCGTTTCGTCTCCATGGAGTTCCCCTTCGAGGAAAACTTATTGATTGCTCTCCTTCTGCAATCAATAAACTTTTCAAACTCCCTGAAGTCGCCAACTGTGCGTACCAAAATTGTCATCCATCACTCGATCAATCAAGAAGAGTGCTAATGGCAATGGTTGAGTTTGGAATTCTCAGAGAGAAGAAGTTGGTTTTCCGTCATCTTCCTTGACACCTCTTGACAAAATTTTGCATAGGGTAATCACTTCAAAAATTCTACCAACCAATTCCGAAGATGTAGTTATTTCCGATCAAGCTAGCCTGCTAATATGTGTACTTCATGGACATCCTGTTGATTTTGGGAAAATCATATACAAAAAATTGCATAACAATATTCGTAGGCGGATTATCCAAAATCTATGGTTTCCTAGTACCATATGTGCTCTAGAGCAACAAGCGGGAGTAATTATCAAACCAACCGAAGACTGTCTCGAGGGTTCTTTATCTATTCATCTTAGTGAGGTGGCCTCACCTCTTGATAAATATCCTAAGGAAAGCAAGGGCAGTAATTACATTTAGCGATTTGAGATTAACGTTATCGAGACTACTGACACCGAATCAGAGGAGGATCCTGAGGAATATATTCCCCACTATTCTCCCGGTCCAGAGTATGAACCCACATTTCTTGAAAAGAAAGTGGCTAGTCTCGAACAAACGGTGGAAGATCTACAAGCAACAATCTCAACCCTTCAAGCTCAATTGGATAATGAGAAAGCATAAAATATCTACAATATTTAGAAAATAATAGGGATTAGTCTAAGATTAGTCTAAGTCTAGTTTTAGTCTATTTATTTGCTTTGCATTTCCTTATTCTGTCTTTTATAATTCTGTCATTTATGGATCGTTGAGTCTTTATTTTTCAGTCTTTATTTTCTTTGAACTTCTAATGTATTTGATCAACAATTACCTTTCATAAATAAAATATTTATTTGGACTTTTAATTTTTATGATCTCAAGTATTTTCGTTATTTTATTTAAAAAATAGTAATAATAATATTTCCCAGTTTTTAAATTTCCTCTTTTCTTTCCTTTTAACATTGAGGACAATGTGTTCTTCTAAGTGTGGGGGAGAGAGGAGTAAATTCACATTCTTACCTCAGTTCTTTACTCCTACTTGATTCTAACATTAGGGACAATGTTATGTTTTAAGTGTGGTGGAGAGGATTAAGTTATAGTAACTTATATTTTGGTTCACTCAAAAAATTTCAAATTTTGGTATTAATCTGAAAATTTTATAAACTTTACAAATTTTTAAAATTTTATTCTCACCTATTTTAGTGTTTGATTTAAATTCACTTCACTTTTTATTTTTCACTTTTTGAGTAGAATTCGAATTAGTCGAATTTTTAATATATTTTGAGTTTTGAGTGAATAATTTCATATTTGTGATAAGAGTTTAGTCTTAGTTGTTTTCTATAGCCTTAGATAATCTAAGTAATTTCCTAAGTTTAGTAGTATTGTTTGATTTTTATAAACCAATTTGAGAGAAACCCAACCTAGTTGGAAGATTAAGCCTACAAAATAATATATATTCTTAGAGAGAAATTAGTCTCTTAGTTTTGTTTCTCTAGAACTTGTCTTAATTCTTAGTTAAAGGTTATTAGATTTAATGATTGTTAATATGATAGAGGCACTTGTTTCTTCAACCTCTTTATTGATGGAGATTGTGCCTAGGCCAATCATTCTATATGTATGAACATATTGTTTGACTGACTTATGAATGATCAATTATGTCGTTATCATATTTTTAGCATGTTTACTGTGATAACAATCCTTGATTAATTATGTGATAATTATTCTAAACTGTCCCTGGTCGATTATTCACGTGGGAACGTGAATGAGCTAAGACCAGCATGACTTCGGTGTATAGAGATACACGCATGTGATGTTTCTCGAAAGTCATGGTGTAATTATGTAATGAGTTACAAGTTGTTGGACCGACCCGGCGAGTCCTGCATGGGTTTAGTCATGAGCTAGTCTCTCCTGTACACCTGTCACGATGCCCTTAGACTTGAGGTCTTCATTATTCCGGCGTTGTAGATGCTGAACTTTGGCCTAGTCCAACGTTGCCCGTAACAGGGTAGCCATATAGGCTAGGTACGAGTCTAGTTGTTTGTCGTGCTGAGGAATGTGGTTGACCAATAAGGAATTTTGTCCCTCATTAAGATGAGAGATATTTGACTGGGCCCCTCGATGAGTTTGTCCAAGGAACGTGTGGCCACACAGGGTAATGGGACTAACTCAAGGAATCGAGAAAGTTATGGTTTGGATTACAAGGATGATTTTCCCATGCCTTATCCATGACCAAAATATCGTGTGACAATAGGGATTATGACAAGGTGGTACTAAGGTTAAGTCGTTGATGTTAAAACGATAACTCACGTGTTTTGGGTAGTCGTGATGGCTTGCTAAAGTCCGCTCTCGACTTGTCATAGAGATGGCTTGCTGCCAATTTCACGTGAGTCGTGCTGGGTCACACATGAGCAGGATCAAGATACTGTGATGGGACACTAATTAGGGTTTAATTCGTGAGTCATTTTAGTGACACAATTTAAGACATAGTTGAATGTCTTAGGACATGAAGTCTTATCTTAAATAAAATCTACATTTGTGATATTTAAATTTGTTAGACAAGTTTAAATATATTAATTGTTAAATAGTTAATTTGATTAATCTATTTACAATTTAATTCTTGTTTAAAATATTAGGGAATAATGAATTGACTAAGTCTCCTAAGAGTTAGGGGATTATTGATTTATTAAATTCTCTAATATTGGATAACAACAGGAGGTGGCACCTCACTCTTGAATTAATTAATGAAATATGATTTTGTTAATTTGAAATCAAGATTTAAATTTGAATTCAAGATTCAAATTTGAATTAAGATATTAGGGTAATATTTTAATTCAATTTGTTAGGGAGATTAATAAGTTGGTTATAACTTCCTAAGAGTTAGGATTGTTATCTTATTTATTAAATTCCTATAAAATCACTAGGAAGGGGGCGAATTCCTCAAGATTAAAAATGCAAGATTTGATCTTGCATTTTGAATTTCAAGAATCCATTTTGAATTTTAAATTAAGATATTAATGTAATATTTTAATTAAGAATTCAAATCCTCTTGACTCATTCAAACCAATGGGAAGTGTGCATTCTAGATTTAGGTTTCAAGATATGATCTTGACATTTAAATTGCGATTGCCTTTTAATCTTGAATTATAATATTAATGTAATTTTATAATCAAGATTTGGTGAGTCCCTAATTTGTGGAATGGAGACTCTTTATAAACATAACAAGTCCCATAACCCTAGAGTTTGAGAGAAAAAAAAAGGGTCGCCTATCCTAAGGGGAAAAGGGAGCTTTCGAACTAACCCTATACTTAGGGTTTCGGGGCGATTTGTGTGTGAAAAAGGGAAAGAGGCGAAAAACCGTAGAGTAAGTGGCCAAGAAGTTCGTTCTTGGTAGTGCGCCACTTGTTCTTGGATATTTCGAGAAGTGTTCTTGAAATTCCAAGATTATAGATCGGTTCCCATAATCTCTTGGAGAAGAGATTGGAGGCTAGCACTTGAGTATCTGCCAAACTGTTCGTGTGGATCACCGGCAGAGGAAGGACACGTGTCTGTGGACTTCTTGGAGTTGCAATCGTTCCAGCATTCGTGATTTAGGTAAATATCTTATCTCACTGGTATAAACACAAGTAGTGGATCCTATGGAGGAGATTATAAGGTTTTGCAAAATTTTAATTAGCGTGGTTTCAGAGCCACGCTAATTTTGTGTTTATGCTAGTTTTGTGAATATACATGTTGATGTGTGTTTGTATGTTTACAATTTTTCATTCGATATGCTCAAATTTTTGCGATTATCCACCACACGTTTTCAACCTCATCTAAGAATGGTGAAAATTTATGTATTTGATACATAAGGTAATCAATTTGATTGATTAAAATTTTCTTGAAAAGTATAGGTCTTGGCCGAAAATTTAAATGATGAATTTATAAATTTTGGGTCAATAAATTTGACTTCTTGAATATGATTCTTGAATTCTTGAACTATTGATGCAAGACTTATTTTTCAAGAAGGCATGTTAATTGCACAAACCCTAATTGAACACAATCAAAGTCGTTTTTTTTTTTTGTGTTGTTGAATGATGATGCCGTGAATATATATATATATATATGAATTGTTCATGTATGTTTGAGTATGGTGTTGGATATGGCTCTAGGTCTTATTTTGGTAAATACGTCCTGCGTGTCATCTCCCTGAATTCTTGATGTAATTTCTTTTCTCACCTCACTCCCCTCATATGTTTAAATGAGGTTTCCCAATGTATTTTTTTTCCTTTTCTTTTAGAAAGATTCTCTCATTGGCTTGAGGGAATTTAGGGTAGATGAGCCATATCTAAACACGGTTATTTTATGCATTTAGTTTATATGTATATGATACAAATTGGCGCTAGATGCATGTTTAGGGGTCACAATTTTAACATGCAAATTTTATGTTTTGTACGCACAACCACGTATTCGATACGAGCGTGGGATTTTGTATAAGATGCAAAATTCGTGCATGTGTTTATATGTATATGATACATCGGGACAAACACTTGGCACACTCATTTAATTTTTAAAATTGAATTCAAAATTGAACCAAAAATTGAACCCTTATAAAATCTTAAGTTTTAATGCCATCAATAAACAACCCTGTTAAAATCTTGATCATTGTGGAGCAGTGATAGCCCAAGCTACACGTATCTACTTTTATCTTAAGGAGACACGGGTGAATGGATGATTCAACGCAATGCCTTATTGAAATCTTGGTTTATTGGATGCGGTGATAGCCCAAGCTACACGTGTTTAATGGGCCTTGATAATATAGGGTTGGGCTTTCGCCTCATTGTTTTGAGTTTGGCCATTCACAAGTTTTGTTGTGTAACTTAATGAGGTTATCAAATCGGATTTGGACCTCAAGGCATTAGATGGGATAAACATGTCATAATAAGTATCATACGATGATACAGTCCCATAACGATCTAAGAGTCACATATGATGTGATTGGTAAAGAGTTACCTACCTAGATAACCTAAGGTTGCATTATTGCCCAAGCGAAGGTAATCTTTGGTGAAATATGGGTCTTAGCCACTAATAATAATTTTGCTGGGTTTTATAAAAAGGTGGACTTTTTTTTTGCTAATTAACTTTCATATCTTAATTGTAGAATCATGGCAAACAATATAAGTTCAGCGTTATCACTGCGATCTATCCTTGAGATGGATAAGTTAAATGGGACGAGCTTCCTTGATTGGTTTCGTAATTTGAGAATTGTTCTCACCCAAGAAAGGAAGCTTTATGTCTTAGAAAACCCTCCCCTTGAAGAGCCTGCCAACGACGCTCCAAGAGCTCAAAGAACTGCTTATGAGAAGCACTTCAATGACTCTGTGGACGTTGCTTGCCTGATGCTAGCCACGGTGGTTCCAGAGTTGCAAAAAAACATGGAAATGTTGACGGCTTTTGAGATGGTCACACATCTCAAGGAAATGTTCCAACAGCAGGCTAGGCAAGAGAGGTTTGAGACCACTAAGGCTGTACACTCTTGCAAGATGGCTGAAGGTGCATCCGTTAGTACGCATGTCTTGAAGATGAAGGGGTACATAGATAACCTTAGTAGGCTGAGATTTCCCATTACTTCAGAGCGTGCGACGGATTTGATCTTAAACTCGCTGCCTAGAAGTTATGACCAGTTTGTCATGAACTTCAATATGAACGGAATGGAGAAATCAATTTTTGAGCTGCATGGGATGCTCAAGAATGCTGAGGCATCCATTTAAAAAGGCACCTGACACAGTCTTGATGGTTCAGAAAAACCAGGAGAAAGGGAAGGGCAAAAGAAAGAGGAAGGGTAAAGCCCCGGTTGGTGAGACCAAGCCAGGGGACAAGCCTAACCCACAACCTGCCAAGAAGACAAAACCTTCAAAGGATGCAATTTGCTTTTTATGCCAAAAGCCAGGATATTGGAAAAGAAATTGCAAATTGTATTTGGAAGATCAAAAGAAGAAGAAGAGCGGTGAGGTCTCTACTTCAGGTATCTTTGTTATAGACGTTCACTTTTCTACTTTAACCACTTGGGTATTAGATTCAGCATGTGGTTCTCACATTTGTACAAATGTCCAGGGTCTTAAAGACAGTAGAAAGCTGGACAGAAGCAAGTTGGACCTGCGCGTAGGCAATGGAGCAAGAGTTGCTGCTGTTGCTGTGGGAACATACGAGCTGGTGTTGCCCTCTTGGCTTATTTTCATTTTGAATAATTTTTATTATGTACCTTCATTGAGTTCAAACATTATTTCCCTTTCTTATTTGGATAAAGAAGGTTTTACATGTGTTAACGACAATGGAAGGTGTTCTATTTATAAAGACAATGTTTTATTTGCTTATGGTCATTTGCAAGATAATCATTACGTCTTAAAATTAGAACGACAACATGATAACAATATCTATAACGTTGATACCAAAAAGATCAAGATAAACGAGTCAAATCCTATGTACCTTTGGCATTGTCATTTAGGCCATATAAATGAGAAACGCCTAGAGAAGCTCCATAAAGATGGACTTCTAAGCTCATTTGATTTTGAATCATATGATGCTTGCGAATCTTGTTTACTTGGTAAAATGACAAAGGGGCCCTTCACTGGCCACAGTGAGAGAGCACCTGGCTTATTGGGAATCATACATAGTGATGTATGTGGACCCATGAGTACTCAAGCTAGGGGTGGTTACTTATACTTCATAACGTTCACTGATGACTTCAGTAGGTATGGCTTGATGGAGATTGTGCCCTAGGGCCAATCATTTTATTTATGTGTT
>QANZ01024488.1:0-11454 GCA_003254925.1 Chamaecrista fasciculata | reverse complement strand
GTTTTATTTGCTTATGGTGATTTGCAAGATAATCATTACGTCTTGAAATTAAAACGACAACACGATAACAATATCTATAACATTGATACCAAAAGGATTAAGATTAACGAATCAAATCCTACGTACCTTTGGCATTGTCGTTTAGGCCATATAAACGAGAAACGCCTAGAGAAGCTCCATAAAGATGGACTTCTAAGTTCATTTGATTTTGAATCATATGATTCTTGCGAATCTTTTTTACTTGGTAAGATGACAAAGGCGCCCTTCACTGGCCACAGTGAGAGAGCACCTGACTTATTGGGAATCATACATAGTGATGTATGTGGACCCATGAGTACCCAAGCTAGAGGTGGGTACTCATACTTCATAACATTCACTGACGACTTCAGTAGGTTTGGCTATGTCTACCTAATGAAGCACAAGTCAGAGTCTTTTGAATTGTTCAAAAGATTTCAAAGTGAAGTAGAGAACCAACTTGGCAAGAAAATCAAAGTCCTTCGATCCGATCGAGGAGGCGAGTATTTGAGCCAAGAGTTTATTGATCATCTTAGAAGTTGTGGGATAGTCTCACAACTTACCCCTCCTGGAACTCCACAGTGGAATGGTGTGTCTGAGAGGAGGAATCGGACTTTATTAGATATGGTCCGATCTATGATGAGTCAAGCTGATCTTCCGCCATCCTTTTGGGGGCATTCTCTAGAAACTGCTGCATTCACACTTAACCGTGTTCCGTCTAAGGCAGTTGAGAAGACACCATATGAGATATGGACTGGGAAAAGGCCCAGTTTGTCTTACCTCAAGGTTTGGGGATGCGAAGTTTATGTTAAGCAACAGCCTAACGATAAACTGTCTCCCAAATCCCTGAAGTGTTTATTTGTGGGATACCCCAAGGAAACAAAGGGGTATTATGTCTACTACCCATCTGAAAACAAAGTGTTTGTGGTCAGAAATGGATTCTTTTTAGAAAAGGATTTTGTCTCCAAAAGAGACAGTGGGAGTAAGATAGATCCTGAAGAGGTTCAAGATCCACAAGACACTCTAGAGGCGCAGACGGAAACTAGAGAAGAGCCACAAGACGTTGTGGAAGCTCCTCTAGTAGCACAAGGACTACGAAGGTCTGATAGAACACGTTCTCAACCTCAAAGATATGGATTTTTGATGACTGAGAACAAGGATGTGTTGCTCATGGAGCGTGGTGAGCCTACCACCTATCACGAAGCTATTGTGGGTCCCAACTCTGAAAAATGGGTTGAAGCCATGAAGGCAGAGATGCAATCCATGTACGACAATAAGGTATGGACCTTAGTCGATCCACCTGAAGGTGTAAAAGCCGTAGGGTGCAAGTGGGTTTTCAAAGAGAAAACCGACATGGATGGCAACGTTAATGTCTTTAAGGCCAGGCTAGTTGCAAAGGGGTTCACTCAACGTCATGGTATTGACTATGATGAAACGTTTTCCCCTGTTGCAATGGCCAAGTCCATTAGGATCCTCCTTGCCATAGCCGCATATTATGACTATGAGATATGGCAAATGGATGTCAAAACAGCATTCCTTAATGGAAGGCTGCCCAAAGATGTGTACATGACACAACCTGAGGGGTTTGTATGTCCAGAGGAACCAGAGAAGGTGTGCAAACTTCATAGATCCATTTATGGATTGAAGCAAGCATCCCGGAGTTGGAATCATCGTTTTGATGAGGTAGTCAAAGAGTTTGGCTTCTTACAAAACCCTGACGAGCCTTGTGTTTACAAGAAGGTTAGTGGGAGCACGATTGTGTTCTTGATGCTTTATGTCGATGACATATTGCTCATTGGAAATGATGTCCCTACCTTGGAGATTGTGAAATCTTGGTTGGGAAAATCATTCTCGATGAAGGACTTAGGAGAAACTGCCTACATTCTAGGTATCAAGATCTATAGAGATAGATCTCGAAGGCTTCTTGGATTAAGTCAGAGTACATACTTGGATAAGGTACTGAAACGGTTCAGTATGCAGGATTCCAAGAAGGGATTCATACCGATGAATCATGGTTTAGTCCTGAGCAAGAATCAGTGTCCCAGGACACTTGATGAGCGAGGGCGCATGAGTGGCATCCCTTATGCTTCGGCAATAGGATTCATCATGTATGCCATGTTGTGTACTCGACCAGATGTGTCATTTGCCCTGAGTATGACGAGCCGGTTCCAACAAGACCCTGGTGAGGATCAATGGACCGCTGTCAAAAACATCCTCAAGTACTTGAGAAGGACTAAGGATGAATTCTTAGTTTATGGTGGAACTGATGAAGAGCTATGTGTAATTGGTTACACAGATGCCAGTTTCCAAACCGACCAAGATGATTTTAAATCGCAGTCTGGATACGTGTTTCTCCTGAACGGTGGCAGCGTGAGTTTGAAGAGTTCCAAGCAGAGTACGATTGCTGATTCTACAACAGAGGCTGAGTATATAGCAGCATCAGATGCGGCGAAGGAGGCTGTATGAATTAGGAAGTTCATTGCTGAGCTTGGTGTGGTTCCGACCATTACTGATCCTATAACCTTGTATTGTGACAATAGTGGTGCTATAGCACAAGCCAAGGAGCCTCGGTCCCACCAAAGGACCAAACATATACTCAGACGTTATCACCTTGTTAGAGATGGTTGACAGAGGTGATGTGAAAATATGTAAAGTAGCAGGCGAGGATAATGTTGCCAATCGTCTTACGAAACATCTAGCACGGGTCGTACATGAACGCCATGTAACGTCGATGGGGATTAGACACATTGACCAGTGTACCTAGTGTAGGAACATTTGGATTAATGATTGTACCTAGTGCAAGTGGGAGTTTGATGGAGATTGTGCCCTAGGGCCAATCATTTTATATGTATGAACATATTGTTTGACTAATTTATGGATGATAAATTGAGTCGTTATCATATTATTAGCATGTTTACTATGATAACAATCCTTGATTAATTATGTGATAATTATTCTAAAACTGTCCCTGGTCGATTATTCACGTGGGAATGTGAATGAACTAACGTTAAGTCGTTTATGTTAAAGCGATATCCATGACCAAAATATCGTGTGACAATAGGGATTATGACAAGGTGGTACTAACGTTAAGTTGTTTATGTTAAAGCGATAACTCACGTGTTTTGGGTAGTCGTGATGGCTTGCTAGAGTCCGCTCTTGACTTGTGAGCCATAGAGATGGTTTGCTGCCAACTTCACGTGAGGCCTGCTGGGTCACACACGAGCAGGATCAAGATACCGTAAAGGGACACGAATTTGGGTTAATTCGTGAGTCACTTTAGTGACACAATTTAAGACATAGTTGAATGTCTTAGGACATGAAGTCTTGTTTTAAATAATATCTACGTTTATGATATTTAAATTTGTTAGACAAGTTTAAATATATTAATTGTTAAATAGTTAATTTGATTAATCTATTTACAATTAAATTCTTGTTTAAAATATTAGGGAATAATAAATTAAATAAGCTTCCTAAAAGTTAGGGGATTATTGATTTATTAAATTCTCTAATCTTAGGATAACAAGGAAGGAGGGTGGCGCCTCATGCTTCTTGATTTTAATTAATGAAAATGTTTTGTTAATTAGATTCAAGATTTGATTTGAATTCAAGATTCAAATTTTGAATTAATATATTAGGGTAATATTTTAATTCAATATTGTTAGGGAATTAATAAGTTGGTTATAACTTCCTAAAAGTTAGGGTTGTTATTTTGATTTATTAAATTTCTTAAAAATAAAAGGGAAATGGCGCATTTCTTGTGGGGCCAAGTGCAAGATTTGATCTTGCATTTTGAATCTCAAGATTGCATTTTGAATTCAAATTAAGATATTAATGTAATATTTTAATTAAGAATTCAAGTCCTAAATTATAATATTAATGTGATCTTATAATTTTCTAATTTGATAATTCACTAAATTTAGGGATTCCCTAATTATAATTATCAATTCCCTAATTTCAAGAGTAACTCTATAAATACACAAAGGGCCAAGTCGACCAAAATAAAAAAGAAGAGAATTTTTCCAAAAGGGGAGAAAATTCGACTTGCCCTAGTTTAGAGAGAGAAAGTCGACTTTCTCAAGAGAGAGAGAAAGTTCGACTTAATCCCTAATATTTTAGGGCTTGAGTGTGATCAAGAATAGTTCTTGGTTTTGTGCGCCACCTTTTTCTTGGGGTTCAAGAATTGTTCTTGAACATTCAAGAACTGTAGATTGGGTTCCCGAATTCTCTTGGAGAAGAGAATTGAAGGCTAGCACCTGGGTATCTGCCAAACTGTTCGTGTGGATCACCGGCAGAGGAAGGACACACGTTGTTGTGGACTTCTAGGAATCGCAAATTTAAAGCTACCGTTTGAATTTTGGTAAACTTCTTTTCTCACTAGTATAAACACGGTTAGTGGATCCTGGAAGGAAATTATAGGGTTTGCGAAAATTTTAAATTTTACACTTTTTCTGTTGCGCTCGCTCTATAATTTCCCAACATAGAGATAGATCTCCAAGGCTTCTCGGATTAAGTCAGAGTACATACTTGGATAAGGTACTGAAAACGGTTCAGTATGCAGGATTCCAAGAAGGGATTCATACCAATGAATCATGGTTTAGTCTTGAGCAAGAATCAGTGTCCTAAAACACTTGATGAGCAAGGGCGCATGAGTGGCATCACTTATGCTTCGGCAATAGGATCCATCATGTATGCCATGTTGTGTACTCGACCAGATGTGTCGTTTGCCCTGAGTATGACGAGTCAGTTCCAACAAGACCCTGGTGAGGATCATTGGACCGCTGTCAAAACATCCTTAAGTACTTGAGAAGGACTAAGGATGAATTCTTGGTTTACGGTGGAACTGATGAAGAGCTATGTGTAATGGGTTACACAGATGCCAGTTTTCAAACCGACCAAGATGATTTTAAATCGCAGTCTGGATACGTGTTTCTCCTGAACGGTGGCAGCGTGAGTTGGAAGAGTTCCAAGCAGAGCACGATTGCTGATTCTACAACGGAGGCTGAGTATATAGCAGCATCAGATGCAGCGAAGGAGGCTGTGTGGATCAGCAAGTTCCTTATTGAGCTCGGTGTGGTTCCAACCATTGTTGATCCTATAACCTTGTATTGTGACAATAGTGGGGCTATTGCGCATGCCAAGGAGCCTCGGTCCCACCGGAGGACCAAACATATACTCAGGCGTTAGCACCTTGTCCGAGAGATGATTGACAGAGGTGATGTCAAGATATGTAAAGTAGCAGGCGAGGATAATGTTGCCGATCCTCTTACAAAAGAGAGAGGGTGGCGCCTCACTCTTGATTTAATTAATAAAAATGTTTTGTTAATTAGATTCAAGATTCAAATTTGAATTAAGATATTAGGGTAATATTTTAATTCAATTTGTTAAGGAAATTAATAAGTTGGTTATAACTTCCTAAGAGTTAGGATTGTTATTTTAATTATTAAATTCCTATATATATATATGGAGGTTGGCGCATGACTTGAAGATCAAGTGCAAGATTTGATCTTGCATTTTGAATTTCAAATATGCAATTCGAATTCTAGGTTAGAATATTAAAGTAATATTTTAATTAAGAATTCAATTCCTCATGACTCATTCCAACCAATAGGGTTTGTGCATTCAAGATTTAGTTTCAAGATATGATCTTGAAATTCAAATTAGGATTGCCTATTAATCTTGAATTATAATATTAATGTAATTTTATAAATCAAGATTTATGATTCCCTAAATATAATATTAACAAAATTATTATATTTAACATTTTAGGGATTCCCTAATTAGATTTGGGAATTCCCTAATTTTAGGAATGAGTCTATATATTTAAACACACACGTCGACTTTCATGATGAGAGAGGAAGTGAAAATTCGCAAATCCTAGTTTTAGAGAGAGAAAAGTCAACTTTTTCTTAGAGAAGAAAAGTTCGACTAAACCCTAAAATTTTAGGGCTTGTGTGTGATCAAGAAACCTGTTCTTGACTTGTGTGCCACTTGCTCTTGAGATTTCAAGAAGTGTTCTTGAAAATTCAAGATTCGTAGATTGGGTTCCCAAGATCTCTTGGAGAAGAGATCGGAGGCTAGCACCGCCAAACTGTTCGTGTGGATCACTGGCAGAGGAAGAACACGAGTTCGTGGGCTTCTTGTATTCGCGAGTTTAAAGCTACCGTTTGAATTAGGTATACATCTCTTTCTTTCTAATATAAACACATTTAGTGGATCCTGGAAGGAAATTATAGAGTTCTGCAAATTTTTTTTTAAAATTTTACCTTTTCCGCTGCGCTCGCTCTATAATTTCCCAACACATATAAGTATATAATAACTATATGCATAGTGCAAAAAATGGGACCAAACTGCCCGGTTGAACTGGTGAACTGGACACCAGCACGGTCCGGAAGAGGCAATATACCTTTTTGCAGTTAACCTGGTGGTTAACTGAGTCAACCCGCTCGAACCGGCAGCCAGGGGCGGAGCCAGGATTTTTGGTTAGGGGGGTCGAAATAATTTTTTTGTCAAAATCTTATTTTAGTCCTTAATGCTTATTTAAAGTTCTGTTTTGGTTCCTGATGTTCGGATTTAAAACGAGCGAAATATGACCATATTCAATAGTTAATGGTTAATTATGAAAATTTTAGAAAATATTAATGATTAAAAAAAATTATTAAGGACCAAAATAGAACTTTGGGTAAATATTAGGGACCAAAATATAATTTTGACCTATTCTTTTTTCTATATATTATCAATATTATAAGATAAAATGTAGGCCAAAGTGCAATATTGGTCCTATAAGTTTGCATGAGTTCCCAGATCAGTCCTATAAGTTTTTTCGTCTCAGATTTNGAAAGTCAACTTCCCTCTTTGAGAGAGATAGTTCGACCTAGCTTTTATTTTAGGGTTCTTGTTTGTGTGTTCTTGCGCCACCCACCTATCTTGGAATCAAGAATTGTTCTTGGTTCTTCAAGATTCATTGATAATAGTTCTCGTTTTCACTTGGGAAGAAGTGAAGGAGGCTAGCACCTGGGCATTTGCCAAACTGCTCGTGTGGATCACCGGCAGAGGAAGCACACTTGGAGTGGACTTCTATCTTTACTGAGGTATACATCTATCTTTACTAATATAAATATAAGTAGTGGATCCTGGAAGGAATCATAGAGAAGCAAATTACCGTGTTTTTTTCCGCTGCGCCGACTCTATGATTTCCCAACAGGTTGAACTGGTGAACCGGACACCAGCACGGTCGAGAAGAGGCAATATACCGTTTTTGCAGTTGACCCGGTGGTTAACCGAGTCAACCCACTCGAACCAGCAGCCAGGGGCAGAGCCAGGATTTTTGGTTAGGGGGGCCGAAATAATTTTTTTGTCAAAATCTTATTTTAGTCCTTAATGCTTATTTAAAGTTCTGTTTTGGTTCCTGATGTTCGGATTTAAAACGAGAGAAATATGACCATATTCAATAGTTAATGGTCAATTATGAAAATTTTAGAAAATAATAATGATTAAAAAAAATTATTAAGGACCAAAATAGAACTTTGGGTAAATATTAGGGACCAAAATATAATTTTTGACCTATTCTTTTTCTATATATTATCAATATTATAAGATAAAATGTATAAGTTGGACAAAAAAAAATATAAAACATATAAAAAAATGTAAAGAAATAATGAGATTAGAGAGATAATAATATTTAAAGAGTAAACTATCAAATTGGTCCCTGGATTATTGGCTCGCTGACAGATTGGTCCCCGAATTTAGGAAATTGACAAATAGGTCCCCGAATTTTTCTAACATTAGTCAAATAGGTCCTCGAATAACATGAACAGAAGGACCTATTTGACAAATGTTAGAAAAATTCGGGACCTATTTGTCAATTTCCTAAATTCGGGGACCAATCTGTCAGCGAGTCAATAATCCAGGGACCAATTTAGTAGTTTACTCAATATTTAAGTTGATCCTTTTTCTCGTGAATTGCCTTTTTCTTAACTTAATCCTTCATAAATTTTCTTTCTAAATTTAATCCCTCGCAAATGATTTTGTTATCAAAGTTAATCCTTCTATCCAAATATTAAAGCAGTTAGTAATATGACAATGATGATCATGTGTCGAGTTAAGTGTCACATACAATATTATTTTATTTTCATATAAGTGTATTTTCTTTGAATTCATAGATAAACATAGATGATGTAAAATAAAATAGGGGAAAATATACTTATGTGGCAATAAAAATGATTATTGTATGTGAAACTTTACACATCATCATTGAACAATATTATATCACTAGTTCTATTAAAAATTTAATGGTGGGACTAATTTTGATAACGAAAACATTTGTGAGGAATCGAATTGAAAAAAAAATTATAGAGGACCAAAATAAGAAAAAAAATAATATATGAGAGACCAAAATAGTGTTTTAATACATAGACAATAGACACACTAACATTTTTCCTTCATCAGGTTCGAACCTTGGACTCTTGGAAGTGGAAAGAAAATTTTAGGGGGAGCCACCACTAGAACCTTGGCTCCGCCTCTGCCGGCAGTTGAACCGGTGAACCGTGATCCGATTGAACAGGTAAAAATTTTTTAAAAAAAAACCTAATGTTTGATGTTGTTATGTTTTAAATTTAAGTTTTATGTAGTGTGACTTAAATATTTGCACTTATTATATGTGATGGACCTATGGTAATATTTAATTTTTACTTTATATTTAAATTATTGTAAGATATTAATGTGTATTTGATGAATATCTATATTTGAAAATGTATTTTTTAAGTAAACCGGCTTAACCAGTTGAACCAGTGATCCAGCAGTTGAACCATTGAACCAGTGACCTGAACCTTTCACCGGGTCAATAACCGGTCCGATTTTTTGTACTATGACTATAATATTATGCGGATTGACTCCAAACTAGTTTAAGCGAAGTTTAATTGAGGGGAAAAAAAAGTAATGTAAAATGTTATGACAAACCAAAAAAAAAAGTTATGTCAATTGTTAATTGCAAATTGGATTAGTTAAATAGTAAATACTTTATGAATATTGACATGGAATTTAACAAAAGGGGAAATGTGTAGTACTTGAATCTGTGTTCATTTTCTTCTTAGGTACATTATATTTTGGTATCTTGAATTATGGATCAGTTTTTCTTTAGTACCTTGTTCTATTTGTCGTTAGTACTTTGGTACTCAAAATTTTTTGTTCGTTACCTCTTGACAAAAAAAAAACAGGTGTTGGTCATATATATGATCAAAAACACGAAATTCATCATCCTAAACTTAAATTTCACGATTCAATCTTCAAAAAACATGATTCAATATGTATTTAAAGGTAGAGGATTTTGTGTTTTTAAAAGCTGAATCGTGAAATCTGAGTTTAGGATGATGAATTTCGTGGCTTTGACTATGCATGTGACCTGCACATGCTTTTTCCATCAAAATATAACGAAAAAAATTGAATATCAAAGTGCTAACGGCGAATAGAACAAAGTATCAAAATGTCACTTTTGAATGAACATGGTACCAAAAATAGAATCGATCCATACCTCAAGATACCAAAGTATAATTTACCCTAATAATTATATCTCATTCACCAATTACCATACATCATTGTGACCATTCAATTTACTCAAGAGAAAACTAGTAATTAACCCGGTCCCTGAATTTTGGACGCTCTGACTAATAGGTCCCTGAATTTTGCGTAGTGTACAAGCCGGTCTCCGAATTTTTAAAACGCCATATTCATAAGTCCTTCTGTCATATTTGCGTTACAAAAAACAGACGCTGATGTATCCCGCCGTTATGTGCTGATGTACATAACCAATGTCTTATATTATCACTTAATTTGTCATTTTCTTTTACTTGACCGTAAGAGTTGATAATTGATAAAGCTTAGCAACCCAAGTACTATCTTTCGTGAATAAATGTTAACTTGTTGATTTTTCATAATAACTGGAAACTAAAATTTTGTTAAGGATTAATATATTAACTTAATTCATGTAGTCATTAAAGACTAACTACATAGTATGAACTTTTAACAATAAATCATCATTAGAGGTGTTTTTCTAGCTAGGAACTAACAAAAAAATTCCTCATCTCTAGAAATAGCTTATGTAGAAAATCTATGAAAGTAACTATCTAGCTAATAAACTAATTTAGAGACAGATCCTTACTTTAGTGAATTGAGGAGATTGCTAGAACAATCAAACAAAAAGTAACTTGCAAAAATTTCATAGAATTGTCCTATAAAGAACTCTGACACTCAAGTTATAAAGAACTCTGACACTCAAAGATTGCCATTTTTTTTTTGATAGTAGTCAAAGATTGCAATTAGCTAGGTGGAAGTATATCACTAACCTATAGTTTATTTTTAATATTAGTTAATTGTTCAAAAGATATTAAATATAGAGTTGATGAAGGTTCTTGTTCATCAGATAAGAAGTCGAAGCAGACGCAGAACCTGACAATTCTTCACTTTTAGTTTCAACATCTTTGTTAGCTACCTTGGCTGGCAAGGAACCTCTTCTTGCAAATCAGGATGTGCTAACCTTCCTCACTTTCTTCTCCGGCAAAATCCCGGCATTTTCAGCAACAGGTTCCGTACCTCGCTTCTCTTCTTCAGTTTCAGGGGCAGCCCGCTTATGCAACTCAAAATTATCCCTACCAGAACTATCCAAAACGACAGTTGAGGATTTCTTTTTTGCAGTAGCAGCCCTTTTGTCATATTCTTTCTTCCTAGCAGGAGGCACATGGGGTTGTTCTTCAGTTTCCACGACTGTACACAAGCAAATGATAAAATGTTCAAAAACTCCCTAAACTTCAAAAAGAAAAAAAAAAATCTCAAACGTTTGATTTTGTGCAGAAAGATTCCTTTTTAGATTTTCAAAAACACTCAAATTTTTATATAATTATAAAATTATAATTATATGATGGTTGTCACATTTCACTTTAATTCAAAATTAAAATTAACTAATGTAATTTATAGTAGTTAAAAAAAAAATTAGCAATAGGAATTATTTGAACAAAATTTGAAATACATGGATATCTTCACTTTTCAAAAATCCGGAGGTTTATGCAATTTAACCTAAACAATAATACTAACAATCCTGACTTACCAACTTCCACTGAAGAATTTGATGTCTCAGGTTCAACAACCTTGTTGGTTTTTCGTGGTGGCTTCCCAGTCCTTTTACTTGCTTGACTTGAGCTCTTTCTCTCCTCCTCTGCCTCTTTGCTAACAAGTTCCTGAAAATCATGCACAATAATAACAAATGATACACTGAAATCTTTCATTCAAATACAACTTGACAAATGAAGGGCTTTAGTTATTGTCTCCTACATCAAGCTTCTTTTCAAACTCATCCAGATCAATCATTGTGGCTTTACTAGCTTGACTTGACCTCTTTCTCTCCTCTTTGCTATAAAGTTCCTGAAAATCATGCACAATAATAACAAATGA
>QANZ01024445.1:32807-53556 GCA_003254925.1 Chamaecrista fasciculata | reverse complement strand
AATCAAGAACAGTTCTTGATTATTCAAGAATCATAGATAGAGTTCCCGTATTCACTTGGGAAGAAGTGAAGGAGGCTAGCACCTAGGCATCTGCCAAACTGCTCGTGTGGATCACCGGTAGAGGAAGGACACTCGGAGTGGACTTCTCAAATTCGCGAACACGATAAGTCACCGATTGAAATTAGGTAAACATCTTTACTTTCCTGGTATAAACATAGTTAGTGGATCCTGGAAGGAATCACAGAGTTAGCATTTTCAAGTTTGTTTTAATTTTTCCTTCCGCTGCGCTCCCTCTGTGATTTCCCAACAGGTCCACCTCGCCTCTGCTCAGCTTTCTACTTCTTCTCAACTCCTGCACATTAGTACATATGTGAGAACCACAAGCAGTATCCAATACCCAAGTGGTAGGAGTAGACAAGTGAACGCCTATAACAAAGATACCTGAAGTAGAAGCTTCACCCTTCTTCTTCTTCAGATCTTGCATATACAGCTTGCAATTTCTCCTCCAGTGACCTGGCTTCTGGCAGAAGAATTAAACTGCATCCTTAGAGGACTTTGCCTTCTTGGCAGGCGGTGGGTTAGGTTTTGCCGCAGGCTTGGTCCCACCAACCTCGGCATGCCCTTTCCTCTTTCCTTTGCCCTTCCCCTTTCCCTTGTTCTGAACTAACAAGACAGTGCTAGGCGCCTTCTTTATAGATGCCTCAGCAGTCTTCAGCATCCCATGCAGTTCAGACACTGATTTCTCCATGCCATTCATATTTAAGTTCAAGACAAATTGGTCATAACTTCTCGGCAGCGAATGAAGGATCAAATCCGTCGCTAGCTCTGGCAAAATGGGAAATCCCAGCCTAGCAAGGTGATCTATGTGCCCCCGCATCTTCAAGACGTGGGCACTCACAGATACACCTTCTGCCATCTTGCAAGAGTAAAGAGCCTTTGCAGTCTCAAATCTCTCTTGCCTTGCCTGTACTTGGAACATTTCCCTGAGATGTGTTATTATCTCATATGCCCCTTTGTTCTCCAAGTTCTTTTGAATCTCGGGAACCATGGTAACGAGCATAAGACAGGCAACGTCCATAGAGTCACTCTGATGCTTCTCATAAGCATCCTTTTGAGCTCTTGGAGCATTTGCAGCAGGCTGTTCAGGGATGGGGACTCTAGCAAGCCATGACCTACAAGTCGTGAGCGGACTCTAGCAAGCCATCACGACTACCCAAAACACGTGAGTTATCGTTTGTTACCAAAACCGATTTAACCTTAGTACTTCCTTGACACCGACCCTATTGTTCTACGATATCTTGGTCATGGATCAGGCACAGGAAAGTCATCCATGATCCAAACCTTTACTTTCTCGATCTCCTTGAGTAAGTCCCAATATAGTGAGTGGCCACTCTTTCCTTAGACAGACTCATCGAGGGCGCCAATAAGATATCTCCCATCTAATGGGGAACAAAATCCCTATTTTGGTCAATCCACATTCCTCAGCACGGCAATTAACCAAACCCGTACTTAGCCCTTATGGCTACCCTGCTACGAGCAACGTTAGACTAAGCCAAAGTCTGACAACTGCAACGCCGGAATAATGATGACGTCAGGTCTAAGGCGTTGTGACAGGCGTACAGGAGAGGCAAGTTGATGACTAAACCCATGCAGGACTCTCCGGGTCAGTCCAGCAACCCGTAACCCCTTACGTAATTGCACCATGACTCTCGTTCCAGCATCTAGTGCGTGCATCCCTATGCAACGAGGTCATGCTGATCTTAGTTCATTTTCGCTCCCACGAAAACAATCGATCAGGGACAGTTTTAGATTAATTATCTTATAATTAATCACGGACGTCATCACAGTAAACATGCTAATAATGTGAAAACCATTAATTTATCTCTATAAATTAATCCATATGTTCATAACATACATAAAAGAGGATTGGCCCGAGGGCACAATTCCCAACACCGCGACGGTAAACTTTGGTGAAATATGGGTCTTAGCCACTAATAATAAATTTTACTGGGTTTTATAAAATGGTGGATATATTTTATTTTCCTGCTAATTAAACTTTTCATATCTTAGTAGTAGAATCAATGCCAACAAATAATAGTTCATCACTATCACTGCGATCTGTCCTTGAGAAGGACAAGTTGTCTAGGACAAAATTCCTTAACTGGTATCGTAATTGAGAATTGTTCTTATCCCAACGAAGGAAGCTGCTGACTTCCTCGACTGGTTTTGTAATTTGAGATTTGTTCTCACCCAACAAAGGAAATTTTATGTCCTAGAAGTCCCTCCCCTGAAGAGCATGCTAAGGACGCTCCAAGAGCTCAAAGAACTACTTGGAGAAGCACTTCGATGACTCTGTGGACGTTGCTTGCCTGATGCTAGCCACAATAGTTCAAGGAGTTGAACAAGGGAATATTGTCAGCTGTTGAGATAATCACACATCTCAAGGAAATGTTCCAGAATTAGGGGAAAGGGAAGGGCAAAGGAAAGAGGAAAGGAGACGTCGACTTTGGTGAGACCAAACCAGCGGCTGAGCCTAACCCACTACCTGCCAAGAAGGCAAGGCTTTCAAAGGATGCAATTTGCCTTTTGGAGAAATTGCAAATTGTATTTGGAAGATCAAATAAATAAAAGGAGAGATAAGATCTCTACTTCTGGTATCTTCGTTATAGACGTTCACTTGTCTACTATAACCGCTTGGGTATTGGATACAGCATGTGGTTTTCACATTTGATGTGAAGGGTCTTAGAGACAGTAGAAAGCTGAAAAGAAGCGAGATGGACCTACGAGTGGGCAATAGAGCAAGGGTTGTTGCTGTTGTTGTGGGAACATGCGAGCTTGTTTTGCCCTTTGGGCTTATTGTTATCATGTACCTTCTTTAAAGTTCAAACAATGCTTCTTTTTCTTATTTGATAAGGAAGGTTTTGCATGTGTTAACTGAAAAGAATGTTGTTCAATTTATAATGATGATGTTTGTTTGCTTATGTGATTTGCAAGATAAACATTACGTCTTGAAATTGGAACAACAACACGATGACAAATCTATAACACCGATACGAAAAGGATTGAGATTAGCGAATATAATCCTATATACCTTTGGCATTGTCGATTAGGCCATATAAACGAGAAACGCCTAGAGAAGCTCCATAGAGATGGACTTCTAAGCTCATTTGATTTTGAATCATATGATGCTTGCGAATCTTGTCTTAATTGGAAAAATGACAAAGGCGCCTTTCGCTGGCCACAGTGAGAGGGCATCTGACTTGTTGGGGATCATACATAGTGATGTATGTGGACCCTTGAGTACCCAAGCTGAAGGTGGTTACTCTTACTAACTGCTTCAATAGGTTTGACTAAGGCTACCTATTAAAGCATAAGTCGGAGTCTTTTGAAATAGAGATTTCAAAGTGAAGTAGAGAACTAACTTGACAAGAAAATTAGAGTCCTTCGATTCGATCGAGAAGACGAGTATTTGAGTCAAGAATTTATTGATCATCTTAGAGGTTGTGAGATGGTCTCACGACTTACCCCTTCTGTAACCCCATGGGGGATGGTGTTTCCGAGACGAGGAATCGAACTCTATTTGATATGGTTCGATCTATGATGAGTCAAACCGATCTTCCGCCATCCTTTTGAGGATATGCTTTAGAAGCTGCCGCGTTCACACTTAACCGTGTTCCGTCTAAGGCAGTTGAGAAGACACCATATGAGATATGGATGGGAGGAGTCCCATACTGTCTTATCTCAAAATTTGGGGATGTGAAGTTTACTTAAGCAAACGATAAACTATCTCCCAAAAGGTGCTTGTAGGGTACCCCAAGGAAACGAGGGGATACTATGTTTACTGCCCATCTGACAACAAAGCGTTTGTAGTCAGAAGTGGATTCTTTCTAGAGAAGGATCTTGTTTCCAAAAGAAACCGTGGGAGTAATGTAGATCTTGAAGGAGTTCAAGATTCACAAAGCACTTCAGAGGCACAGACGGAAACTAGAGAAGAACCACAAGGTGTTGTGGAAGCTCCTCTAATAACACAAGGACAACGAAGTTCTGATAGAACACGTTCTCAATTTCAAAGATGTGGATCTTTGGTCATTGAGAGCAGGGATGTGTTGCTCATGGAGCGTGGTGAGCCTACCACCTATCAAGAAGCTATCGTGGATCCTAACTCTGAGAAATGGGTTGAAGCCATGAAGGCTGAGATGCAATCCATGCATAACAACAACGTATAGACCTTGGTCGCTTCACCCGAAGGGGGAAAACCCGTAGGGTGCAAGTGGGTTTTCAAGGAGAAAACCGACATGGATGGCAACATCAACGTCTTCAACGTGAGGCTAGTTGCAAAGGGTTTACGCAACGTCATGGGATGACGAAACGTTCTCGCTTGTTGAAATAGCCAAGTCCATTAGGATCCTGCTTGCCATAGCCGCATATTATGAATATGAGGTATGGCAAATGGATGTCAAAACAACATTCCTTAGAGGAAGGCTGCCCGAGGATGTGTACGTGACACAACCTGAGGGGTTTGTATATCCAGAGGAACCAGGAAAGATGTGCAAGCTTCAGGAATCCATTCATGGATTGAAGCAAGCATCCAGGAGTTGGAATCGTCGTTTTGATGAGGTAGTCAAAGGAGTTTGGCTTCTTACCAAACGCTGACGAGCCTTGTGTTTACAAGAAGGTTAGTGGGAGCACGATTGTGTTCTTGGTGCTATATGTCAATGACATATTGCTCATTGAAAATAATTTTCCAACCTTAGAGATTGTGAATCGTGGTTGTGAAAATCTTTTTCAATGAAGGACATAGAAGCTGCCTATATTCTAGGCATTGAGAACTATAGAGATAGATCTCGTAGGCTTCTTGGATTGAGTCAGAGTATGTACTTGGATGAGGTACTGAAGGGGTTCAGTATGCAAGACTCCAAGAAAGGGATTCATACCGATGAATTAAGCATTGACCTTGAGCAAGAAACAGTGTCCCAAGGCACTTGTTGAGCAAGGGCGCATGAGTGGTATCCCTTATGCTTCGGCAATAGGATCCATCATGCTGTGTACTCGACCCAATGTGTCGTTTGCCCTGAGCGTGACAAGCCGGTTCCAACGAAACCCTGGTGAGTATCATTGGACCGCTGTCATAAGCATCCTTGAGTACTTAGGAAGAACTAAGGATGAAATCTTGGATTATGGTGGAATTGATGTGTAATTGGTTACACAGGTGCCCGTTTACCAAAAGTTACCAAGATGAATCGTAGTATGGATACGTGTTTCTCCTGAACGGTGGCATCGTGAGTTGGAAAGAGTTCCAAGCAGAGCACGATTGCTGATTCTACAACAAAGGGCTGGTCGCGTGGAGACGCAGACCGTAAAACTGGTGTCTGAGGTGTGGTTGGTGGTCATCCTGTGGAGACAGGAAGACACCAAATGGGATTAGATCCCCACTAATGTTCCGACAGTGATATATATATATATATGCACTCAGACATGATCACCCAGAGATGGTGATATCAAGATATGTAAAGTAGCAAACGAGGATGATGTTGTCAATCCTCTTACGAGATCCCTAGCACAGGTCTTACATGAGCATCATGTAATGTCAAAAAATGGAGATTAGACACATTAATGGATGTTCTTAGAGTAGGAACGGTTGGATTAATGATTGTACCTAGTGCAAGTGGGAGTCTGTTGGAGATTGCGCCCTAGGGCCAATCATTTTATAAATATGTTGTGAACATATTAATTAATTTATGGAGATAAATGAATGGTTATCATATTATTAGCATGTTTACTATGATAACAGTCCTTGATTAATTATGTGATGATTAATCTATATCTGTCCCTGGTCGATTGTTTTCGTGGGAGCGAAAATGAACTAAGACCAGCATGACCTCGGTGCATAGAGATGCATGCACTAGATGCTGGAACGAGAGTCATGGTGCATTTACGTAAGGGGTTACGAGTTGCTGGACTGACCCGGAGAGTCCTGCATGGGTTTAGTCATCAGCTTGCCTCTCCTGTACGCCTGTCACGACGCCTTAGACCTGAGGTCATCATTATTCCGGCGTTGCAGTTGTCAGACTTTGGCTTAGTCTAACGTTGCCCGTAGTAGGGTAGCCATAAGGTCTAGGTACGGGTTTGGTTGATTGCCGTGCTGAGGAATGTGCATTGGCCAAAATGGGATTTTGTCCCTCATTAAATGAGAGATATCTAACTGGCGCCCTGGATGAGTCTGTCCAAGAAAATGCATGGCCACGCTGGGAAATGGGACTTACTCAAGAAGATCGAGAAAGTTATGGTTGGATTAAGGATGACTTTCCTATGCCTTATCCAGAACCAAGATATCGTGTGACAATAGGGTCTATGACAAGGTGGTACTAAGGTTAAGTCGGTTTTGGTAAAAACGATAACTCACGTGTTTTGGGTAGTCGTGATGGCTTGCTAGAGTCCGCTCACGACTTGTAAGTTATAGAGATGGCTTGCTGCCAACTTCACGTGAGGCCTGCTGGGTCACACATGAGCAGGATCAGGACACCGCTTAAAGGGACACGAATTAGGGTTAATTCGTGGGTCACTCCGGTGACACAATTTAAGACATAGCAAAATGTCTGGGACATTAAGTCTTGTCTTAAGTAATCTACAGTTGTGATATATTTAAATTTGTGGGACAAGTTTAAATATATAATAATTGTTAAATGGTTAATAGGGATTAATCCATTTACAATTATAATATTAGGGAATAATAAATCAAATAAGGTTCCTAAAAGTTAGGAGATTATTGATTTATAAAATTCACTAATATTGGATAAGAGGGTGGCGCCTCTTTTAGTGATTTTATTAATAAAATTGTTTTATTAATTTAAATCATGAGTTTGAATTTGAATTTGATTCAAGATTTGAATTAAAGATATTAGGGGAATATTTTAAATTCAATAAAGAATTTAAATTCAAGATTTAAATTTGAGTTAAAGATATTAAGGTAATATTTTAAATCAAAAACATTGGAAGATAATAAGTTGGTTATAACTTCCTAAGAGTTAGGAATTTTTTTGATTTATTAAATTCCAAGGAAAATAGGGAGGAGTTAGCCGCCTATCTAGTGGGACCCAAGGGAAGATTTGATCTTCCATTTGATTCTCCAAGATAGCAATTTGAATTTCAATTAAAATATTATGGTAATATTTTAATTAGATATTCAAGTCTTAAAATATGATATTATGATTTTAAAATTATAAAATTCCATATTTTTGGTAATTATATAGTCTAAAACTCCCCTAGCCTAAACCTAATTCACAAGTGCAATTTTTCTTCCTCCTTGTAGAGAGAGAGTGAAAAATCGCCACCCACCTATCCTAGAGAGAGAATTCGAATTTTCCTAAAGAGTAAGTGAGAAATTCGAGTTGTAGGATTGTTAGGGTTTTGAGAGAAGAAAAACAAAAGGAGTTTTGTTGTTGTCTTCTCCACTTTTGCGCCACCATCAATTTGGGGCAAGAAGGAGTTCTTGAATCAAAAACTCTATAGATTCAATTCCCTGGTTCTTCTGGTGAAAAGAACAGAAGGCTAGCACCTTGGTGTCCGATAAACTGTTCGTGTGGATCACCGGTGGAGGAAGGACGCTGATAGTGGACTTCTTATAAAGGGTTTTCGATTTTGGCCTAAAACTCAAGAAAATTTTTCCAATCGATCCAATCGATTCCATATGTATCATATACATATAATTTGCACCTTTTTCTGTAGATTGAATTTTTAAGAAAAATGTTCGGTGGATTTTGTAAAACCAAAAACGGTGATTGAAAGCGGTAAACACACATACCATACATCACATGTACACATAAACAGTTTTAAATCCTAGAACTAGCGTGGCTCTGATACCACTATTGGGAATTCTAGGCGCCTAACGCAGCGGAAGCAAATATAAAATTAAAAAAAACGCGCCAAGTCCTAAAATTCCCGAGCAGATCCGCTAGTAGAATTTAAAACTTTTAAGATAGTGGTATACCTCACGAGTTTCAATCGGTTGGTTGTACAAGGCGTGTGCAAGGAGTCCACTCGCAGCGTGCTCCCTCTGCCGATGATCCACACGAACAGTTTTTCAGGCACCAAGGTGCTAGCCTTCCGTTCTTTTTTCCAAAAGAACCAGGTACCAATCTACATTGTATTTGAACTCAAGAACTCCTTCTTGATTCAAAATCCAAAAGTGGCGCAATGGAGAATTCCCCACAAGAACTCCTTCTTGTCTTTCCTTCTCACACAAACCCTAATTTTTGGTAACCTCAAATCGAATTTCCTAACTCCTTAGGCAAACTCGATTTTTCCCCTCTCAACTCTTGTGAGCCAAAAATTTCCTCACTTGGAAGTTAGGGTTTTGAAGGTGGCGATTTTCTATCTCTCTCAACAAGGAGGATGAAAAACGCACTAATGAATTCTCCTTCTACCATTAGGAGCCTAGCACCTTAGGTATGTATATATATACAATTATATTTAGAGCATTATTATAATTCTAAACTATAATATTATGGCTTCATGAATTTGAATTTCAAATTATAATATTACCATAATATTTAATTTAAATTCAAATCGTAATCTTAGAGAATCAAATGAGAGATCAAATCTCCCCTTAAGATCCTCCAAGATGGCGCCATGTTGCCCTAATTTATCCTTGGAATTTTATAAATCAAAACCCTTCCTAATGATGGAGATTATGCCCTAGGGCCAATCATCCTATAGATATGTTGGGAACATATCAATTAATTTATAGAGATAAATTAATGGTTATCATATTATTAGCATGTTTACTATGATAACAGTCCATGATTAATTATGAGATAGTTAATCTAAATTGTCCCTGGTCGCTCATTCGAGTGGGAACTTGAATAGAACCAAGACCAGCCTGACCTCGGTGCATAGAGATGCATGCACTAGATGCTGGGACGAGAGTCATGGTGCAATTATGTCAGGAGTTACAAATTGCTGGACCGACCCGGAGAGTTCTGCATGGGTTCAGTCATTAGCTGGTCTCTCCTGTACAATCTGTCATGATGCCCTTAGACCTGAGGTCTTGACTATTCTGGCGTTGCAGTTGTCAAACTTTGGCTTAGTCTAACGTTACTCGTAACAAGGTAGCCATAAGGGCTGAGTACGGGTTTGGTTGATTGCCGTGCTGAGGAATGTGGTTGACCTAGATGGAATTTTGTCCCTTATATAGATGGGAGATATTTAACTGGGCCCCTCGATGAGTTTGTCCAAGGAATGTGTGGCCACACTGGAAATTGGGAGTTACTCAGGGAATCGAGAAAGTTGGGGTTTGGATTTTCGATGACTTTCCCATGCCTAACCCTTACCAAAATATCGTAGGACAAAAAGGGATCTGGACAAGATGGTACTAAGGTTAAGTCGTTTTGGGGTTAAGACGATAACTCACGTATTTTGGGTAGTCGTGATGTCTTGCTAGAGTCCGCTCTCGACTTGTGAGTCATGGAGATGACTCACTGCTAACTTCACGTGGGGCCTGCTGGGTCACACACGAGCAGGAACCAGATGCCAAGCTGGGACACGAGTTAAGACTAATTCGTGGGTAGCATTTGTGACACCGTTTAAGACATAGCTAATTGTGGTGGGACATGAAGTCTTGTCTTAAATAAATTATCTACAGATATATGATATTTAGATTTGTGAGACAAATTTAAATATATATATGATAATTGTTAAATAGATAATTGGATTAGGCTATTTACAATTATATTCCTTTTTATAATATTGGGGAATTATAAATTAGATAATATTCCTAAGAGTTAGGAAATTATTAATTTATTAAATTCACTAATATTAAGATAAAATAGGATGAGGTTGGCGCCTCATATTTACCAAAGGATTTAATTAATAAAATTGTTTTATTAATTAAAGTCATGGCTTGAAATTTCAAATTCAAATAGATTTGATCTAGATTTCAAATGGATGAATTAAATATATTAAAGTAATATTTTAATTCATGAATTATAGGGCAAGTCGAAATTCTAGGTCCAATTGAATTAAAAATATTAATGTAATATTTTAATTCAATAAACCAGAATTTAAGATTTGGAAAGATTGACTTAAAGATATTATGGTAATTCTTTAAATCAATATTGTTGGAAAATAACAAATTAGTTATAACTTCCTAAGAGTTAGTTAGTTATTTTGATTTATTAAATTCCAACAAATTGTTAAGGGGAGATGGCGCATGGCTTGGGGTAATCTTGGAAGATTTGATCTTCCAAATTGATTCTCCAAGATTGCATTTTTGAATCCAATTTTAATATTATGGTAATATTTTAAATTGGAATTCAAGTCATATAATGTTGATATGGAGATATCATAATCTTATGATTTGATAATTATATGATTTTAGGGTTTCCTAAATTATAATTATCAAAGTCCCCAAACCCTATAAAAGGAAGCCAAAGTCGACATTTTGCATAAGACACAACAACTTAAGAATTGGATTCTTGAGAGTGAGATCACAAAGGGTGACAGCCTCATGCACATTAGAAAAGTCGACTTAGCCTAGTTCTTCACAAGGGAAAAATTCGATTTTGCTCTTGGTGAGGAGAGAGAGAAAAATCGCAACCTTGCTCTCCTAGAGAGAGAAAGTGGCGCACAACACTAAAGGGTTTAGTTTTGTGTGACAAGGTTGTGTGGGATCAAGAATAAGATTCTTGATCAAGGCGCCATACAGTTCTTGACAATTCAAGAAGAGTTCTTGAATTAAAGAACACCGTAGATAAAGGTTCCGAATTCACTTGGAGAAGTGAAGGAGGCTAGCACCTAGGCATCTCCGAAACTGTTCGTGTGGATTACCGGCGGAGGAAGGATGCGTCACGTGGACTTCTAGGAAACGCCCCGTTCAACTAAACCGATTGAAACACGTGAGGTATACCACTAACCAAAAGTTTTAAATTCAGCTAGCGGATCCGTTCGGGAATTCTAGGACCTAGGCATTTAAATTTTAATATCGTTTTCGCTTCCGGTGCCTTAGGCGCCGAGCATTCCCAACACCTAACTCTTACGAAGTCATGATTCTCCAAAGATCCTGATTTGAGATCTCACCAAATCTATTTGAATTCAAATCTTTTGATATCTCCATCAAATCTTTTGAATTCAAATTCATGAATTAATAAAACAATTTTATTAATCTAAAATACTCCAATGAGGCGCCACCCTCATGCTCCTATATTAGGGAATTTTATAATTCAATAATTTCCTAACTTTTAGGAATCTTATCTGAATTATTTTTCCTTAATATTTTAATTGTAAATAATTAATCCCTATTAATCATTTAACAATTATTATTATATTTAAATTTGTCCCACAAATTTAAATACTTCACAACTGTAGATCAATTAAGACAAGACTTAATGTCCCAGATATTTCGCTGTGTCTTAAATCGTGCCACCGGAGTGACCCACGAATTAACCCTAATTCGTGTCCCTTTAAGCGGTGTCATAATCCTGCTCATGTGTGACCCAGCAGGCCCCACGTGAAGTTGGAAGCAGGCCATCCCCATGACCTACAAGTCGTGAGCGGACTCTAGCAAGCCATCACGACCACCCAAAACACGTCAGTTATCGTTTTTACCAAAACCGACTTAACCTTAGTACCACCTTGTCATAGACCCTATTGTCACACGATATCTTGGTCATGGATTAGGCACATGAAAGTCATCCATAATCCAAACCACAACTTTCTCGGTTCCCTGAGTAAGTCCCAATTCCCAGCGTGGCCACGCATTTCCTGGACAGACTCATCGAGGGCGCTAGTTAGATATCTCTCATGTTAATGAGGGACCAAATCCCATCTTGGCCAATCCACATTCCTCAGCACGGCAATCAACCAAATCCGTACCTAGCCCTTATGGCTACCCTGCTACGGGCAACGTTAGACTAGGCCAAAGTCTAACAACTGCAACGCTGGAATAATGATGACCTCAGGTCTAAGGCGTCGTGACAGGCGTACTGGAGAGGCAAGCTGATGGCTAAACCCATGCAGGACTCTCCGGGTCATGTCCAGCAACTCGTAACCCCTTACATAATTGCACCATGACTCTCGTACCAACATCTAGTGCATGCATCTCTATGCACCGAGGTCATTCTGGTCTTAGTTCATTTCAAGTTCCCACTTGAATGAGCGACCAGTGACAAATTTAGATTAATTGTCTCATAATTAATCATGGACTGTTATCATAGTAAACATGCTAATAATATGATAACCATTAATTTATCTCCATAAGTTAATCAATATGTTCAAAACATATTTATAAAATGATTGGCCCTAGGGCACAATCTCCAACAGTAGGTTCATCACGCTCCATGAGCAACACTTCCTTGTTCTCAGTCATCAAAGATTCGTATCTTTGAGGTTGAGAACGTGTTCTATCAAAGCTTTGTGGTCCTTGTGTCACTGGAGGAGCTTCCACAACATCTTGTGGACCTTCTCCAGTTTCCGTCTGTGCCTCTGAAGTGCCTTGTGGATCTCGAACTTCTTCGAGATCCACCTTACTCCCACTGTTTCTTTTGGAAACTAGATCCTTCTCTAAGAAGAACCCACTTCTAACTACAAACACTTTGTTGTCAGTCGGGCAGTAAACATCGTATCCCCTTGTTTCCTTGGGGTACCCTACAAACAAGCACTTCAGGGATTTGGCAGATAGTTTATCGTTAGCTTGTTGCTTAACGTAAACTTCACATCCCCAAACTTTGAGATAAGATAAATCGGGACTCCTCCCTTTCCATATCTCATATGGTGTCTTCTCAACTGCCTTAGACGGAACACGGTTAAGTTTGAACGCGGCAGCTTCTAAAGCATATCCTCAAAAGGATCGTGGAAGATCGGTCTGACTCATCATAGATCGTACCATATCTAATAGGGTTCGATTCCTCCTCTCGGAAACACCATCCCACCATGGGGTTTCAGAAGAGGTAAGTCGTGAGACCATCTCACAGCTTCTAAGATGATCAATAATTTCTTGGCTCAAATGTTCGCCACCTCGATCGGATCGAAGTACTTTCATTTTCTTGCCAAGTTGGTTCTTAACTTCATTTTGAAATCTGTTGAACGTTTCAAACGACTCTGACTTGTGCTTCAGAGTCAAAACTACTGAAGTCGTCAGCAAACGTAATGAAATAAGAGTAACCACCTTTAGCTTGAGTACTTATGGGTCCACATACATCACTATGAATGATTCCCAAAAAGTCAGATGCCCTCTCACTGTGGCCAGTGAAAGGCGCCTTTGTCATTTTTCCAATTAGACAAGATTCGCAAGCATCATATGATTCAAAATCAAATGAGCTTAGAAGTCCATCTCTATGGAGCTTCTTTAGGCGTTTCTCATTTATATGGCCTAAACGACAATGCCAAAGGTATGTAGGATTAGATTCGCTAATCTTAATCCTTTTCGTATCGATGTTATAGATTTTGTCATCGTGTTGTCGTTCCAATTTCAAGACGTAATGTTTATCTTGCAAATCACATAAGCAAATAAACATCATCTTTATGAATTGAACACCCAGAGGGTACATGATGTTTAAACTTAAAGAAGGTACATGATAATGTTTAAACTTAAAGAAGGTACATGATAACAATAAAATAAGCCCAGAGGGCAAAACAAGCTCGCATGTTATCCACAGCAAAAGCAGCAACCCTTGCTTTACTGCCCACTCGTAGGTCCATCTCGCTTCTTTCCAGCTTTCTATTGTCTCTAAGACCCTTCACATCAAATGTGAAAACCACATGCTGTATCTAATACCCAAGCAGTTAAAGTAGACAAGTGAACGTCTATAACGAAGATACCAGAAGTAGAGATCTTATCTCTCTCCTTATTCTTTTGATCTTCCAAATACAATTTGCAATTTCTTAAAAGGCAAATTGCATCCTTTGAAGGCCTTGCCTTCTTGGTAGGTAGTGGGTTAGGCTCAGTCGCTGGCTTGGTCCCACCAAACTCGGCGTCTCCTTTCCTCTTTCCTTTGCCCCTCCCTTTCCCTTGGTTCTGGAACGTTTCCTTGAGATGTGTGACCATCTCAACAGCCGACAATATTCCCGTGTTCAACTCTTTGAACTATCGTGGCTAGCATCAGGAAAGCACTGTCCACAGAGTCATTGAAGTGCTTCACAAGCAGTTCCTTGAGCTCTTGGAACGTCCTTGGCATGCTCTCCAAGGGAGGGATTTTTAGGACACAAAGTTTTCTTCGTTGGGTGAGAACAATTCTCAAATTACAAAACCATTCAATAATCTCCTAACTTTTAGGAATCTTCTCTGATTTATTTTTCCCTAATATTATAATTGTAAATAATTAATCCCTATTAATCATTTGACAATTATTATATTTAAACTTGTCCCACAAATTTAAATATTTCACAACTGTAGATTATTTAGGACAAGACTTAATGTCCCAGACATTCTGCTATGTCTTAAATTGTGTCACCGAAGTGAGCTACGGATTAAACTAATTCATGTCCCTTTAAGCAGTGTCCTGATCCTGCTCATGTGTGACCCAGCAGGCCCCATGTGAAGTTGGCAGCAAGCCATATCTATGACCAACAAGTCGTGAGCCGACTCTAGCAAGCCATAACGACTACCCAAAACACGTGAGTTATCGTTTTTACCAAAACCGACTTAACCTTAGTACCACCTTCTCATAGACCCTATTGTCACACGATATTTTGGTCATGGATTAGGCACAGGAAAGTCATCCATAATCCAAACCACAACTTTCTCGATCTTCTTGAGTAAGTCCCATTTCCCAGTGTGGCCACGCAATTCCTGGACAGACTCATCGAGGGCGCCAGTTAGATATCTCTCATTTCATGAGGGACAAAATCCCATTTTGGCCAATCCACATTCCTCAGCACGGCAATCAACCAAACCCGTACCTAGCCCTTATTGCTACTCTGCTACGGGCAACGTTAGACTAGTGTTGGGTTATTTCTTTTTAAAGCAAGTTTTAAATTTATAAGCCCAAGTGCAAGCGTACACTACCGAAGTAGCATAAAAACTCAAGCACCGGGTATCGTCCCACCGAGAGCTTACTTGCGAATTCACTCTAAACACAGGCTATAGCGATTCATTTAATCTAAGCAACCAAATTCCGATAAAAGATTCAACTGAATAAAACTAAATTGCAATAAAGAGGTACCAAATTGAACACCGAAAGAACTTCCTAGAATTAAAGTATAAAAGACTTCTCTAGGATTGTCCCTTCTTAGCAATTTGCACTTAACTAACTAACTACTTTGATTATGGACTTACGATAATGGCAAAGCTAACCCTGAACTCTTAATTACCTATAATTACCTTTCAGTCAATTATAAGCCTCTTGAATCTAATTAACTCACCTATATTTCTATGGTGAACCAACTATATCAATGCATTAAGTTCAAGTTCAATTGGGTTCCCCTAGGCTAATAGGTATATGCCTATCCTATTATCAAATTCCATTAGAGAATGAAATCTAGAGGCAATCAATGCAAGACCTAGCTTCAATTAATCTCTTTCAAGCATAAATCAAAGCAATTCATAAGAATCCCCAACATTGGTGGCCACACAAAGAAGGAGAAAACATAATACTCATTAATTGAACTTTAACATCAAAAACATCCATAATCAAAGTAAACAATTAGTTAAACTACATTGCCAAGAAGTTCTAATCCTAGAGAATATGAAAACTAGCCTAACATTCTCACAAAAACGAAATCAACAACCATATTGAATCAAAGAAGAAGAAAAGAGAAGAAAAGAGGAAGAACCCTAAGAGTGAAACCCCCAATCTTCACTTTCTCCACCCAAATCCACCAAAATTGATGATATCCAGTGAGAATTGAAGCTCCCCAAGCAATTTCGCACCTCCCTTGAGCTCTAGGGTTCGTCCCTTGTGTCTACTTTAGTCCCCCTTCGAAGAATCTGAAATCTGTCCCAAAAAATTCACTTAAAGCTGTCGCGACTCGCCTAGGCGAGCTGCACCTCGCCTAGGCGAGATGTCTTCATTAATCCTAGCTGGCACAGGACAGGGCGCCTAGGCGCTCAAATGGGCGCCTAGGCGAGGAGGAATTTTCAGCAACACTAAAATCTTCATTTTGACCCCGATTCGCTTCATACGGAGAACCCCGAACCTCTCAACATCTTCTAGGCATTTTAAGCTTCAATTCAAGGTCCTGAAACATTGTAAACTCAATAAATTTGGTGCCCGAAATCGTTGGTTAACTTGGAAAATATAAAACGAAAATAAGTCAAACTAAACTTAAAACTAAAAAATAAACATCAATAACTAATAAAACACTAAATACTCACTTAATAAGCTTCA
This sequence comes from Chamaecrista fasciculata, assembly GCA_003254925.1. Taxonomy (NCBI): domain Eukaryota; kingdom Viridiplantae; phylum Streptophyta; class Magnoliopsida; order Fabales; family Fabaceae; genus Chamaecrista; species Chamaecrista fasciculata. The sequence goes on along the minus strand of QANZ01024445.1, from coordinate 37,237 downwards.
TTAATAAATAAAACATGGATAAAAGCCCCGAAATGACTTGAGATTATGACCAAATAACTCTAAATTATTAGAGTTATCACACCCCCAAACTTGAACTTTTGCTCGTCCCCGAGCAAAGCTCCAAACAAAGAACAAAAACAAAAATAAATAAAAATAAACGGAGAAAGAAGAAACACAACACAAGAACACTCATGGTGGCAGCCCAAGCAACATCAGATCGAATACAAGACTGTTTATCAGCACAATCCGTTACCTTTCTAACAACAGTCAGACAAATTAAGCATAAGGTAATTTCAAAGCAAATTCCAAGTGTGTGTGTGACTGGCTTTCTCAACTCCACCTAAGTTCATCCAAAACTGTCAACACATCAACTTATTTCACTGGCCACTAATTTTATTCACCGAGTAATTAAGTTCTTCATAACAAGACCAAAGACCCATAAAGAGAAAAACAATTGACTTGCAACTAAGCTCACTTAGATAAAAAAAATTAAACAAACCCCCAAACTTAGACTTTTTAGTCTCTTCATTATGCTTGTTCCTTTTTTTTTTCCAGGGGATGATAATAATTCTTCCTTGAAATGTCACTCACCTTTTGACGCGAATGACCACATTTGTGATGCAGGCACCCGGTTACTCAGCAAATCACTTATTCAAGGTGCTTTGCACACTCATGCCTTTAGTCACCGTTTGACGCAAGAATAAACATGGGGCTCATGAATACACCTGGTTACTAAGCAACCCAAAGCAGCGGAGTGTTTTATTATCACAAACTTATTTCACTTATTTAAGTTTTTTTTTTTTATTTTGAAGTTAGTTAGCAAAGTCAAGACTCTCACTCTCTACAGCCTAAAATCTTGTTTTTAAGAAGTCAATTACTCAATAAATAAACTAGTTTTCCAGCACAATAACCTAACATATCAACATTCTTGAATTACACTTAAGAAAAGCTGATAAGCCAACTGTGCAAAAAGTTTTGAAATAAGACTTGAAATAACCCTTATTTTTAACTTCTAACCATCACTATTAGATAAAGTTCAGTGCAAAAATAAACAGCCCGCATGACGAAAAATCATCATTAATACCTAAGCTGCACACCACAGAAACAACACAAAAGACAAGAAAACAAAACCCCCCCCCAAACTTAAGCTGAACATTGTCCTCAATGTTCGACATATATCCAAAATCAACAGAAGAGGCGGGGGAAAAGCAAAGAAAACAGGGCGGGGCACATGTGAATAACAAGTCACATCTCAAAGACTTTACATCCAACATCATTATAGTCCAAATGAAGTAAAATCAAGTGAGAAGCTAGACACATACAAACTCTTAAGCAGCTAGTTCTAAGAACAAGAGCACACTCAGAATATATATATACAGCACAGCAAGTCTAAACCAGCCAGTCAAGCAATAAACTGGAATACAGACTGAATCAGACAAAGAAGAAATAAGTAAAACATCCCTCTAATCTGTCTCTGGTGGTGGAGGGGAATCACGTTGCTCCATGCTAGCCTTTATAGAGCTGGCCAGTTGCTAAATTTGACTCTGTAAGTCCGGATGGCCTTCATGTAAGAACCAAAGGCAAGCCATAATTTCTTCATGCCGTGCAAAACTGAGTAAAGCGAACTGAGCTACTCTTCATGTGCTTCAGCTTCTAACATGTTAGAAAGCAAGGGAAGAACCCTAAGAGTGAAACCCCCAATCTTCACTTTCTCCACCCAAATCCACCAAAATTGATGATATCCAGTGAGAATCGAAGCTCCCCAAGCAATTTCGCACCTCCCTTGAGCTCTAGGGTTCGTCCCTTGTGTCTACTTTAGTCCCCCTTCGAAGAATCTGAAATCTGTCCCAAAAAATTCGCTTAAAGCTGTCGCGACTCGCCTAGGCGAGCTGCACCTCGCCTAGGCGAGATGTCTTCATTAATCCTAGCTGGCACAGGACAGGGCGCCTAGGCGCTCAAATGGGCGCCTAGGCGAGGAGGAATTTTCAGCAACACTAAAATCTTCATTTTGACCCCGATTCGCTTCATACGGAGAACCCCGGACCTCTCAACATCTTCTAGGCATTTTAAGCTTCAATTCAAGGTCCTGAAACATTGTAAACTCAATAAATTTGGTGCCCGAAATCGTTGGTTAACTTGGAAAATATAAAACGAAAATAAGTCAAACTAAACTTAAAACTAAAAAATAAACATCAATAACTAATAAAACACTAAATACTCACTTAATAAGCTTCATTAATAAATAAAACATGGATAAAAGCCCCGAAATGACTTGAGATTATGACCAAATAACTCTAAATTATTAGAGTTATCAACTAGGCCAAAGTCTGACAACTGCAACGCCGAATAATGATGACCTTAGGTCTAAGGCGTCATGACAGGCGTACAGGAGAGGCAAGCTGATGACTAAACCCATGCAGGACTCTCCGGGTCATGTCCAAAAACTCGTAACCCATTACGTAATTGCACCATGACTCTCCTAAAGAATCTAGTGCATGTATCTCCATACTCCGAGGTCATGCTGGTCTTAGTTCATTTCAAGTTCCCACCTGAATCAGCGACCAGGGACAGTTTAGATTAATTATCACATAATTAATCAGGGACTGTTATCATAGTAAACATGCTAATAATATGATAACCATTAATTTATCTCCATAAATTAATCAATATGTTCAAAACATATTTATAAAATGATTTGGCCCTAGGGCACAATCTCCAACACATCTTCCCCTCAACTCTAACTTAAGTTAGCACTTAATTACTTGATTATTTGACAAACCATGGGCGTGAGTGGCTTAGAACAACTTGAAACGAATCTTGGATGATAGGAAACGTTGTATGCTTGAAGCTTGCAACAAGATTCACCTCCATTGTATATACAATGGACCACCATCAACTCTCTAACGTTGTTAATCACAGCCTCCCCCAAGTTCAATACTATTCTACGGAGGATGTATAGGCTTTCAAGGTTCAACATTGTGCTTCGACAAGCTCGAACTCCCTTTGATTGGCCATCGATATAAGCTAGACGATGTTGAGAGGAGAAGAAGAGGAGACAAAATGAAGCAAGGGGCATCTTCCCCTCAACTCTAACCTAAGTTACCGTTGAATTAGTTGATTATTTGACAAACCATAGGCGTTAGTAACTAGGAACAACTTGAAACAGATCTTGGATGATAGGAAACATTGTATGCTTGAAACTTGCAACAAGATTCGCCTCCATTGTATCAACTTTGGACCACCATCTACTCTCTATCATTGTGAACCACAACCTCCCCCAAGCTCAATCCTCTTCTTGGGAGGATTTCTAGGCTCTCAAGGTTTGAAATTATGCTTCCGCAATCTCGAACTCCCTTTGATTGGCCATGGATATAGGATAGACGATCTGGAGAGGAGAAGAAGAGGAGAGTAAACGAAGCAAGCGGCATCTTCCCCTGAACTCTAACCTAAGTTACCATTTAATTACTTGATTATTTGACAAACCATGGGCGTGAGTGGCTTGGAACAACTTGAGAAGGATCTTGGATGATAAGAAACGTTGTATGCTTGAAACTTGCAACAAGATGCGACTCCAGTGTTTCAATTATCGACCACCCTATACTCTCTATCGTTGTTAATCACAACCTCCCCCAAGCTCAATCCTCTTATAGGGAGAATGTATAGGCTATCAAGGTTTGAGATTGTGCTTCGACAAGCTCGAACTCCCTTTGATTGGCCATCGATATAAGGTAGACGATGTTGAGAGGAGAAGAAGAGGAGAGAAAACGAAGCAAGGGGCATCTTCCCCTCATCTCTAACCTAATTTACCGTTTAATTACTTGATTATTTGACAAACCATAGCCGTGACTGGCTTGGAACAACTTGAAATGGATCTTGGACGATATGAAACATTGCATGCTAGAAACTTGCAACAAGATGCGCCTCCATTGTTTCAACTATGGACCACCCTATACTCTCTATCGTTGTTGATCACAACCTCCCCCAAGCTCAATCCTCTTCTAGGGAGGATGTATAGGCTCGCAAGGTTTGAGATTGTTCTTCGACAAGCTCGAACTCCCTTTGATTGGCCATCGATATAAGGTAGACGATGTTGAGATGAGAAGACGAGGAGAGTGAAACGAAGCAAGGGGCATCTTCTCCTCAATTTGAACCTAAGTTACCATTTAATTACTTGATTATTTGACAAACCATGGGCGTGAGTGGCTTGGAACAACTTGAAACGGATCTTGGATGATAGGAAACGTTGTATGCTTGAAGCTTGCAACAAGATTCACCTCCATTGTATCAACAATGGACCACCATCTACTCTCTAACGTTGTTAATCATAGCCTCCCCCAAGTTCAATCCTCTTCTAGGGAGGATGTATAGGCTCTCAAGGTTTGACATTGTGCTTCGACAAGCTCGAACTCCCTTTGATTGGCCATCGATAT